>PVJA010023231.1:7674-33356 GCA_004027025.1 Myocastor coypus | reverse complement strand
CAAGCTTTATACTGTATACTGAAATCAAGGACTATGATTTTCTTTCTCAGATTTTCTCAAGATTCAGTCTTTTAGGGGCTAGCTAGTTAGCTTAGCTATCTAACATGCCTGCTTAGGCAAGGGCGGGGATCCTGGTTGGATCCCTGGTCCCACGTGCCAGCCCCCCTCTCAGGCCTGGCTGAGCCAGCCACAAAAAAAAAAAGAAGAAGAAGAAGAAGAAGAAGAAGAAGAAGAAGAAGAAGAAGAAGAAGAAGAAGAAGAAGAAGAAGAAGAAGAAGAAGAAGAAGAAGAAGAAGAAGAAGAAGAAGAAGAAGAAGAAGAAGAAGAAGAAGAAGAAGAAGAAGAAGAAGAAGAAGAAGAACAAGAAGAAGAACAAGAAGAAGAAGAACAACAAGAAGAAGAAGAACAAGAAGAAGAACAAGAAGAAGAACAAGAAGAAGAAGAAGAAGAAGAGGAAGAAAGAAAGAAAGAAACGAAAAAATCACTGGAAAAATTAAATCACCAGAGTTATTTAATTATTTAATGTACTTTGTGGACTCTTATCATAAAAATTCTTTTATGTTTTTGTAAAAACTGTCATGGGATTTTGAGAAATCATTAAATAGACTATGGCTTCAGGAAGCATGGATACTATTAGAAAATTAATTTTTAAAATCCGAGTACCTAAGAGGACCTTTATTTGCTTTTGCCTCTTAAATTGTTTTCATTAGTGTTTAATTATATGGAGACTACACGCTTTCCACTTCTTTTATTATGCATTTTAAAGAATTTTAATTTTTAGTGATACTTTAAAAAAAAATCTATCAACATACCTTGCAGATCTGGAGAAATCATTTGTTTTACTGATTTGTTTATTCGACACAGGGTCTTATTATGCAGTTCATACTTGTACTGCTCCTCCTGTCTCATCTCCCCAGCACTGAGATTGCAGGTGTGCACCTCCATGCCCAGTTCTGGGGCTGTCACTATAGACCCCGGGTTCTGGGGTGGTCATGGCATGCAGTACTGGGGATCGAACCTGGGTCCTTGTACTTGTCAGGCAGGTGATTAGACCTCTGAGCTACCTCCTCAGCCCTTTAGTGCTATTGTTAAAGAAATTGTTCTAATTCTTTTCCAGACTATTTATTAATGAATGGAATCAAGTACATTGAACTTTATATGTTCATTTCATATCTTTGAACTTTACTGAATTTTTATACGAATGATGGTGTTGTCTGCAAACTTGGTGCTGGATGCTTTTTTCCCTTATTTAATTGTTCTGAGTAAAATAGACATCCAGTCTTCCCTACTGAATTCACAATGTGGCTGCAGTCCGTAGGACCTTTCCGGGAGACTGCTGAAGATCAGCAGCTGTTCTTTGAAGGCTTCCTGGAGTAGAACAGCTCCACTCTGAAATGCTGTTGTCTTGGTAAGTTGCTCTTTCCTGAGATGATTTAATTGAGGCGGTTTTGTTTCTGTGTGCGGTGGGGTGGTGCCCTCTCTAGAGCCACACGTTTAGTCACTTCTATGGAAGTCCTTAGCAATCGCCATTCTCCTGAGGCCCTGAAATCGCTACCTATCTATGTTTTTGTTCCACTTTGTAGTGTCTTATGGGATACATTTTAACATTCAGGGATTTTCATTTGCCCAAGCTCAGTAGAACAAAGTGAACATATAAAAACAAAGAAGCTCAGATATTTTTCAGAAGACAACAAGAAGCATTTTAAAAAAGATATTATACAAATGGAAGTATCTGAAAGAATGTTCAATATCACAAGCATTCAGGGAGACAAAAAAACTATAAAGCGATGTCATCCTATGACTGTGAGTTCAACTAAAACAAAGAAAATAATGGCAGTGTTAAAAGCTGGTAAAGATGCAGGTTAACTGGATCGCTAGTGCATGGTTGAGGATGATGTAAAATGCTGCTGTCACTTCACAAAAAGATTGAAGGCTTCTTCAAAACAGATCACGTGAGCCCAAGCCTGCACTTAGCCTATGACTCAGCAATACTATGCTTTGTCATTTCCCCCAGAGAAGTTTAAGAATGCAAATAACTCTTTGCAGCAGCTCTAGTTATGATAATCCAAACTAGGAAACAATAAAAATGCCCTTGACATTAAGCGATTCAAGACAATCTGGCATATCACCCATTGCCTACTACTCAGCAGTGAAAGGAAGGAGTGACTGCATAGAAAAATCTTGGTGGGATATCAGGGGTATTATTCTGGTGAAGAGGTAGATTTCTGAAGATCATGTGCTATTTGGTTCCATTCATATAAATTTCTCTAAATGATAAACTATAGAGACATAAAGATTGTAATAGAATTTAAGGAGAGCATATTTATTTGTAAGGGCTGCTCTAGCAGAGCACTGAACCTTTTAAAACAACACTAATTTAAAGTTCTGGAGGATAACTTTCTGAAGTCAAGGTCAGAGTCTCTTGGAGACTATAAATCTGTCTCATATATCTTAGCATCTCATAGCTTCTGGCAAATGTAGGCATTCTGCAGGCTGTGTCTCACCAGGGTCTTTTTCCTGTGTTTTTTTTTTTTTTTTTAATTATTATAATAACATTGATCAGTATTGTCTTCCACTCTAGGACTAGATTTTTGTCTCAGACTCTATTAATAATTAAAAGTCATGGGGCTGGGGAGATAGCTCCGAGGCACAAGTGCCTGCTGGGCAAGTGCAAGGTCGTGAGTTCGAACCCCGGTCCCCCCCCAAAAAATAATAATAATAATAATAATTAAGAGTCCCTCTGTCCCTCCTCCTCTCCTTCCCTCCTCTGTTTGTCTCCTCTGTCTCTGTCTCTATTTCTGTCTCTGTCTCTCTCTGTCTCTGTCTTGTGTCTTTCTCTCCACATTCTTAGATTGTGACTGTAAATAACTTTGTGAGAAACACTAATGTAGTACAGAGGGTGGCAGACAGTAGAATGAATACAGTTCACATTGTGTAGCACAAGGAATCTCTTTACAGGGAAATGGTAATTTCATCTCTTACTAGCAGTGAAAGTTACATGAAAACACACATTTGATAAGTTGGCATAGAGCTATAACCAATTTTGTAGCACTCATATTCATTACAATTAAAGAATATGCAAAATTTTTTAAAACATGGTAAATAGTACATGAGCCTTTCTCTGTTCTATATTCTAGTTTCTTGTGAAATTCATTATTATTTCAATATAAAAGTTTAAAACAGAAATCTAATAACATTTTTTACAGGTAACAACCGGCCTTGTCTTCCTGTGCATATCTTTGTCTTCCTTTCTTTTATTTGTGCCTCATGCAATAACAGAACTATCTTCATCTCATCAAGGCAGGGAAAAGCTTAATAGCTGTTAACATGGACCGAGCATCATGTTTCTAATGATACAAAATTGCCTGTTTTGTCGTATCATCTGTGCATCTCTTCAGAGTGTTATAAGGATGAGATCTACTGGTTCCTCAGGATTAGAGAGAAATTTTCTACATAATGAAGCTAAATTTAAACACAAATTAATTCAAAGTGTCATATTACATCTAATATAGTCAAAATTCCCTTCTACTCTTGAAGTAATTTATGTATATTTAACAGGTTTAGTTGAAAAGAAGATGATAGAATAATTAAAAGTTTTTGGATGCACAGTAGGTTTTCAGTAAAGGCAGAAGTGAATATATGAATCTTGGTATTACATAAAAATTCTGTAAAATAGATGAAATTAAGTGTTGTCCAAGGAAAATCACTAGCAGTATAATTTTTCACATTGATAAACACATATGCACACAAATACAAGATTTATGTTTCATAAGGGCCAGCCAAATAGCCAAGGAGATTAAAGCACTGGCAAGCAGGAACGGGGCCAGGGGTTCCATCCTCAGGCTTGCCCTGCCAGCCCCACCCCTGGGGCACACTGAGCGAGCAACTGAGACTGAGCATGGCAGTGCACACCTGTAATCCCAGCCCTTGGGAGGTTGTAAACAGGCAGATCACTATCAATCCAATCTACTAGTGAGACCCTGAACATCCTGTAGACCCTTCCCTAAAATATATACATACAAAAAAAATTCTGTTTCAAATGTGTTTTGAAATAATGTAACATGTTATTAGTAGAAGAATACTTTTAATTATTTTTTCCAAATAAAAATCTTTAAATTACTGAAATGTACAGGAGGATTTTCAAGACTTAATGCTATGCGATCATCATAACTAGGCTGCTGACTATGGAAATGAGATTCGTCTTTTGTCCACTTTAAATTTAACATAAAAATATATTACCAAAAGAAAGTCTTTAAAAGATCATAAGAGAAATAATTTATAATACAAAATACTTCAAGGAAAATAAAAAGTATCACAACTCAGTTTGCAGATAATAAGAAAAATGGTGTTTATTAATTAGCCTCAAATTTCAGATTCTATATTTACAGGCAGAAGTGAGCCTTTCTTTCTTTTTTCTTCTTTCTTTCATTTCCTTTCTTTCTCTTTTTCCTTTCTTTCTTTCTTTCTTTCTTTCTTTCCTTCTTTCTTTCTTTCCTTTTTTTCTATTTGTGCAGTTGCTTATGCCCCTGAGATTTATCTGCAGCCTAGAAATGAGCCATTCTTAATCTCAGTGATACAAATTTTAAAATGAAGAGCACTTTAAAAATAGTATATATTTTCCTACCTGGTATCATGACATAAATTTTAGTATCAAAAATGGTACCCTACATTTACCTAGTGTCTTCAATGTCAGAATATCAAAAATATATTTTACAGATACAATTGCCTCGCTTCTTCGGAGAGCTCCTTAGAAATTCAACAACAGTTATAGTACACTTAACACTGATCTCACATGGGGGGCAAAGCGTATAAGCTACTTTTCAAAGTTAAAGTTAAAACTGCTAACATAAAATAATTAAATAAGAAAAGATATTAAATATTTTCCTTGAATAAATGTTGGGCCAAATATGAGAACCAATGCTGTAGACAAACCTTTTCAGAGAGAGGATATTACTCAGAATTCAAATGTGTTTCAGGGTATTCAGTAGGCAAACAGCACTTCACAGTGTGATGGGCTGAGTGTACTGGATAAAGAGGTAGACTAAGGTCTTGCAGTCTGGGCCTTTCTATGTACCTCTTTCTCCTTGTGATTTATTTAATATAATAGCCTGGAGTGGCAGGAAATGTTCACACTAAAACATATGTGTACATTTTGAGCATGCATTCAGTTTCAGACTGTTGCCTTGTACATCAATCAGGTTGATAACAGAAACTAAGGTATCTGAAAATAAAAATAGTTTCACTTCTGATGGATAGTGTCAATTTGAGAAGTTTAGTTAAGAGAAGCTTAAGTGAATCAGTTCAATCTACACTCTAGATTGTGGAAGATCCACGTCAGGGTGGCTCACAGGCTGAACCTGAACAGGAGAAAGGGAATAAGAGGAAGGACAGATTTGCTTCTGTTCTGTTCTTTGGAGGAGCTCTACGCTTTGCCTTTGAATGTCATTTCCTAGTGTCCAACACACTCGTTGGCTTCTGCCTCAGAACCTTCAGCTTTCTTGTGTAAATGCTTCATTCTTCCCTTGCCAACCCATTGGCTTCCTGACAGCCTCCACGGTGAGCTCCAGACCCTGGACTGAGCCTTTCAGTCTTCAACGTGAAAACACCTTCTGCACACTCCTCATCTGACTTTGGGTGACCGCAGTAAGCTGATCTTGTAAATTCTTATACACCTATATATCTTGTGTTATCACTTTCTAGTAAAACACTGAATTGTGCCACTTAGAATCTAAACTTATTTGGCTGTAGATGTTAGGAAATAACACAATAGCTGTGATTAAAATGTTTTAAATTCTACTGGAAGATTGAAATTCTACAGGAAGAAAAGACACTACTACAAATAGTTGCTCTGTTATTACTGACTCTATTGCAACTTTGAAAGTCAATTTGTGAAAATCAACACTAAGCTAAATTTTAGGAGGCTTAGATTCAATAGCCTCCAACATTACAAGCTTCACTGGTGGCCCACTACAATTGCAGAACATTTGACTGTGTATGTATCTGCTTCCTCTTAGTCCAAATACAAGTATATTCTTTTCCTTTTTAAAAATTTTTTCTAAGCAACATCAATAGGGAGGTGGGTCATGCCCACACACTGTACTCTGTAGAACAATTGTGAGGACAATATGCAATATGTCAACTTTCAAAAAAAAGGAAAGGGGAAAAGAAAAAAAAAGTAATGTTGATTGAATGTGTGAATGTTTAATTGTTTGATCAATCTTATATACCTATGTGTATTAATCTAAACTGATCTGATGATGAAAATATGTAATATAACCGTTGTTAAATTTAAACAATAAAAATATTAAATTATAAAAAATAAATTTTATAGAATCCTTTTGTTTTCTTAGGAGGAAACTGTAACTTAAACATATAACTAGTATTCTTCCCTATGTCACTGAAGATTAAACAAAATTAAATTCAGTTCACCAAAGGTGTTAAGTGATAGTTTAGTGTATGATCTCACATCTGAGTAACATGCATTTTTCTCCTTCTGGTATTTTTATTGAACTTACTACTTATATAAAATGCTCATCATTTTGTGCTCATTCATTCTCTATTTTATGTATTTAGGACAGGTTTACAGGGTCTCATTATGTAGATCAGACTTGTAGTAAACTGCCTGTGTTCAGCCTCCCAAGCTCTGTGATTACAGGTGTGTTCCACCAAATCCAGTTTCAATCACCATCTCGGCACGCCCCAGGGTCAGGGCTGTCACTGCATGCCAGGGATCCAACCCCAGCCTCTGTACTTTGCCTAAGCAGGAGCTTTAGTCCACTGAGCTATCTGATTGGCCCTGTGCTCATTCACTGTAAAGCAAGCAGTGTATCCTCAGATCTCTTTCCACATTCCTCTCTTGTATCCTTCTTACTTTTGTTTTTTGCTATCAAGAAGACTAAATAAAATAAAAAATGTCTAGGAATGTCCTAGTAAAATAACCCTTGAATAAACATAAATAGATGTACATTTTTAAAATCTGCATATGTTAAACTCCCTTTATCATTTGAAGTTTAATTCATGGCTTGCATTTACATGATTTACAACACAATGCTACTGACTTTTCTCAGTGGTAGAGCCAGAAAGTGTTGACCTTTACCTGCCTAATGTTAAACCCGAAGATTTATTTTCCTTAAAAAGTAGTGACATTTCATCAACAGGTTCAGATGCTGCTGCATTTTACACAATATAAATCTTAATGACAGAACTCTAACAAGAAGCTGGGACTGGCATGATATTATGTGGACCTGATGCCTGCTATATTGGAGTAAATCTGTTTTTTTCTTAAGAATAAGCATTGATAATAATGAGAGACAGTTTAAAGGAAAAATTCAGCCACTGTACATCTCCTTTGGGATAATAGCATAACAAATTATTTAGCCCAAATCTTACAATCTTTTTTCTGACTTGAAGTCTACTGTTGACTCTTAACGACTGTTGAAGTCTCTGCACCTAGTTTCAATAGAATACATGGAGATAACTCTTAACCATCCCTGTGTTCAATCTAAAAGGTAAAGGAAGAAAATGTTGCTGGGTCAAGGGGTCATATTTCTGTCCCATTTTGCAATTTTTAGTTTAGAACCTGCTTAAAGGATCTGAGCTGACTCAGGAGAAGAAGCTGATGCCACAGATACTTTTGCAAGAAGAAACCCTTGTAACTACCCCATAACGAGCAAGGACGTGAGCATTGTCACATACATGCCCCTTGATTTTCTTTCTCTGTATTTTCCTAGAAGTCTGTAATCATTATAAAGATGAGTTCTCTACCAGAATATTAGTCCATAAGCACAATCATAGGGATTGTTTTGATCCAGTATAACATAGAATAGTAATAGTTTAGGGATGGGTGACTTTAATGTACTAGTGTATCTAGCTTGGTGTCCTGAATCCATTTGAAAGGTTTACCATCGCTCACGGTCATTTTGGTTTTGAAGAAGAGCCAAAGGTCTCACTGTGTTGATCCAAGAGTAAGGATGGAGGAAGATGCACTATTGATTTCATGAGCCTATCTCTGCTTTGGTTGGAAGTTGGCAGCAACGCTCATCTTATTTTTGATTATAATTCCTAAAAAATACTTACGAAAGAAGATTTCCAGAAGTACCTAAGAAAATGCCAAAAGCAAAAGCATATTTCTTTCTGAAGTGAGTGGAAGCATTTTGAAGGTGAACAATAGAATTGATGTAGCTCCTGCAATAAATTTAATTTTTTTAACATTTACCATAGGGTTTGATTAACATCTGTGCATTTTACACTTCCTTATTGTCTATTCCAAGTTACCAAAACTTTAATTCATAGCTGTATAGGAATGTACACACAGCATGACAATTTAAAGAGCAAATGCTAACTTATATAAAAATGGAAAATTGCTATATGTGACTTTAATATATGTTAAAGTATATGTATTAAATATGTGAAATATATATTAAAATATACATAAGTCAAAATTGGGCTTTCACTTTTTCATGAATTCTGGGAAAGAAAAGAATTTCAGTTTTTAAATAATTTCTCCTCTGTATCCCAAAGACATCCAAGATTAATCATGAGGTCAAATTTTGTTATTCCTGTTTTAATCAGATCCTTACTTAGGTAATGGGAAGACCACTTTCTCCTTGAAATCATTTTAGTTCTATGTGACTACTTTGTTTGGATAAGCACATAGTGAATAGCTACTTTTAGGAACAGGGCCTTGTCAAAGACCATTCTATAGTGGTTGAAGTGTAAAATAAAATTAGTTCATGGAGAAAGTAGCTCTCTCTGTGAAAGATGCGACCTAACTATGTCGCCTGGAGTATTTCAAATTAATTGTGTGCCGGCACATCTTATTGGTGAAGGACCTTGGCAGTGCAAGACTTCCATGGTCCACACTCTTTGAAGCAGCAGGAAACTTTGAGGATGGAAAAATATTGAATTCTCATGTATAGGACTTGACAATATTGTCCTTTGCATTATTTCAGTTTATTTTATTTAAAAAAGTCTTCTTTCCTTTCTCCAGAGAAATGTCTCAAATTCAAGCCACTGTATCAGGCTCACAGGATGTGTTATGTGATAATAAGGATGATAGTACAGTAACAGGTGCTCATTGACACTGACATGATCTTAGGCATGTGAGAGTCTCTCAAGTGGCCACAAAGGATATTATTTTCTTTTTGCTGTTTGGCCAAGTTCGTGGTATGGCCCACCCTATGCCTGTATTATGCCATTCATTCATGGTAAACAATGAGTCTTGTATTATTGCTTTCTGTGGACAAATGAGAAAATCTAAGGTTCAGAGTAGCAAGCAAACTTTTATTTAGAAATACTATTATAAAATGATACTTAAGATTCAGAATCCTTGTTATTATCACTTCTAAAATGAGTGAATTATAGTGTATCACAAATATACACCAATAATGGTATCTTTTTCTTATGGTTTGTGTATAGTTTTCTCCCAAAAGCCTCATGCAGTCATGGGGCAGCTTCTGGAGCCCATGATTGATTATTGTGAGTGTGGGTGTTGCACTGGCCCAGGGGCAAGTAATTTGCCTTAGAATGTAAAGAGGGGAAAGGGGCTAGCTAGCTGCCTGAGCTGCTGCACCTCCCTTTGGTCTTGCTCTTTGCACCAGGAAAGGCTGTTTTGTGCTGCCATGTTCCACGGTGCCATGGAGCCAACTGAGTATGAACTAAAACCTCTACTACCTGTGAGCTAAATACGTTTTTCCTGCCTTCATTTGGGTGCTGGCTATTTGTCCCAGCAATGAAAGAAGAGTAACTGAGACAATTTTTAGCATTAAATTTGACATATCTACAGAATAGAATTCTAGTCATCTTTTTTTATATATATAAAATGAGAACACATGTACCACTTGTTTCACTCTTACATAGAGTTTAAAAAGCTGATCTTATTGATGCAAAGAGTGGAACAATGCCTAGGAAGTGAGGCAGATTGTGCAGATATTGGAAAACTAGCGCTAAGTTACAGTTAGATAGGAAGAACAAGACCTGATACGCAATACTGAGCTAACAATGTGTGCTAGGGTGCGTGTCTAGCTGTCCTCCCAAAGCCTCATGCTGCTATAGGGCTTTTTCAGAGGTGGCTGAACTGTGCTGGGATTAAAGGTGACTGATTGCTGGATCATCCACTAACTGGAATGACACCTCCCTAATCCTTGAGGGTATTACACAATATATGGAATAGAAAAAGACTTGCCTATCTTTCCATCATTGCTTTTTTTTTTTTTTTTTTTTGTCTGTATTTAAGACAGGGTCTACAGGGTGTTCAGGGTCTCACTACATAGATCAGACTCATAGTGATTCTCCTGTTTATAGCCTCCCAAGTGCTGGGATTACAGGAGCCCCACCACACTCAGTCTCCTTCAATGTCTCAGCACATCCTGTAGACAGAGTTGGAATTGCATGTCAGGGATTGAAGCCCAGCCACTGCACTCTACCTAAGCAAGGACTTAAGTCTTCTAAACTATCAGGCAGGGCCTCCTTGCTGCTTTTTGCTTGCTGCCTTCTGCCATCCTTGAATGACAACTCCTGTGCCATGTCACCTTGCCTCCAAGCCAGCTGATTATGGACTGAAACCTCCACAAGCTGTCTCCACAAATCTTTCCTCCTTTGGGTTTCAAGTGTTTTTATCTCAGCAATGAGAAAACTAGGACAATATATTATCATGTTTCAAGACAGGTAGAAGAGAGGATTTTCAGTGATATTATCACAAAAGAATGACACATTTTTGAGTTGATGGGAATGCTACATACTGTGATTTACTTAAGGAGGAGAGTGATGCGTAACACTTGAGTACATTCAATTTTTATGTTAGAATAAAAATAAAATGAGGGCGGGGGGCTAGGGAGATAGCTCCATGGCACAAGCGCCTGTCTGGCAAGTGCAAGGTCGTGAGTTTGAACCTCAGCCCCACAAAAAACAAACAAACAGACAAATAAAAATAAAATGAAATTTTAAAAAAGAAAGAAAATATGTAGTTCTTCTCTGGCTATCGAATACATACAGCAAGCCAACTATTTACACTGAACTCTGAGTGAGATGTCTCAAACTCTTGTTCTCTGTCTCCTGCTCATCATTGTCTTGTATTTAAAAAAAAAATACTTCTTTCTGTCTGTCTTTCTTCTTTCTTTCTTTCTTTCTTTCTTTCTTTCTTTCTTTCTTTCTTTCTGTCTTTCTTTCTTTGGTAGAGTCTCACTAGGCAACTCAGACTCATAGTGACTCTCCTTCCTCAGGCTCCCCAGCACTGGGGTGACAGGCATGCCCCACCATGCCCAGTTTCTGTGCTCTATGGCCAGCACAGCATGCAGCACTGGGCATCCAACCTGCATCCTTGCACTCACCAGGTAGGCACTTAGAATGCTGAGCTGAGCTATCTCCCCAGCCCTTATTGAGTTTTATTCCTTGTCTGCAGGTAGCACCAGTCCTGGGTGGTATGTGCAGGTGACCAGTCGTTCTGCTGGTTCTAAGTCTTGCCGAGTCTCCCTTGGCTGTGTCTCTGCAGGATCCTTTCTCCATGGAAATTATTCTCCTTTGACACAGACTCTTCCTCTTAGGGGCACTAACCTTGGAGAACTACTAAATGGCATGCTGAAAGAAATGGACTTCCCTGATTAAATAGAAAATAAATCAGGGCTGGCCATGTAGCTCTGTGGAGCAGCACCTTTCTGGCAAGGCTGAGGTCCTTAGATCCATTCTGCTATCAAGCAAAACAAACAAAAGACCCCAAATTAGTGGATAGCAAAAAATACCTATGACATTACTGAAAATATTTCAAATAATAGGAGGTTTTTCATGTATATATTTGTAAAATTGGACCTACGTGTTAAATGTTTATGGATCGCAGTGTTTCTAGTTGATTTCCAAAGAGCCCTTCACTTTTGTGCAATTATTTCTGAATGAAAACAATTATCATGGCTGTTGCTCATACAATTCAATTTGATGAAATGCTGCATTAATCAATAAAAATAATAAAGTGATAGTGTTTAATGACAATAATTATATTATTTTCAACATTACTAGATAATCAATAAGAATTATCACTTTAAATTATATTCAGCTTTTTAACTGAAACTACTTCCAGTAAAATGGTGGCACATCTTTAAGAAACTGGGAAAATGTCAAATTATTAAAGAATTATTTCTAAGATAAAATTTTAACAATATGTTGCAAAGACCTTACCTTTTTGAAGTGCTACTAATCACACAGTATTTGCACATTTAGCGTTATTTTTTACTTTGTATGAAAAGAGAGCTCAGTCAGCACATTGACTTCAATGCTGTCATTTCAACAAGAGCAGGAAGTACACTGGTATGAAGAAGAGAAACTTCAGGTTCAGCGCTAATTACCA
Source organism: Myocastor coypus (assembly GCA_004027025.1). Lineage (NCBI taxonomy): Eukaryota > Metazoa > Chordata > Mammalia > Rodentia > Myocastoridae > Myocastor > Myocastor coypus. Next base: position 21,022 of record PVJA010023231.1, on the reverse strand, counting down.
GGACTATGGATTTCTATCTTTTGAATGTCCAAAGTCTCAGAAACTGTGAGTGTGCTGAGTCATATCTCAACACTGGTTTTGTGAAATTTCCTCAAAATATGCGACAAGTGAACATGAAGGAAACTACATCTGAGATGTATAAATTGTGATGTCCTGACTCTACTGTGTGTGAGGAAAACTTCAAAAAAGGAAAGTGTTGGCCCTGCCCAGGGCACACTGAGATAGTGATTGAGACTGGGTGTGGTGGAGTGCTCCTGCAATCCCAGTGCTTGGGAGGCTGAAAACAGGAGGATCACTGTAAAGCTGATCTATATAGTGAGACCCTGTACACCCTGTACCAAATACACAAAAAAAGAAAGAAAAAATGACAGATTTTTTAAAATTTATGTATTTGGAACAGGGTCTTGCTACACAGCTTGGACTCACAGTGATCTTCTTTCAGCCTCCTCAGTACTAGGATTGCAGGCATATACTACCATGCCCTGGCTTGATGGCTGGCTCCAGGATCCCAGAGTGAGGCCATGCCAGCATATGGTACTGAGAAATGAGCCAGAGTCCTGGCACTTGCTTACTCAGGTGCTTAGATGCTGAGCTATCTTCTAGGCCCAAAATGATGAATTATTAATTAGTACTTATAAATCTTAGAATTGACAATATAGATCAGTAGCAGAAATACCTGCCTGGCAAGCATGAGGTCCTAAACTCAATTCCTAGCATCAAAACCAATCAATCAATCAATCAATCGATTGATCAGTCTTACCTGTATACTCCAATCACCTGAGAAGGTTCTTAAAAACATCTTTGGAATTTGATTTGTGGATCTTGGGTATGAACTGTTCTTCAGGATCCATCCATAAAAGTCTTTTAAGCTATTCTAGGGTTGAGAACCACCAAAGTCGTATTTAATTTCTAGAATTTCAATTTCAATTTAGATGTTATAGATGAAAGGCAGCTATAATTATAAATAGAATGTAACTCATGTCATACATAATTGAGCTTCAACTTTGATCTAAAATATCCTTAAAAATAAAGCTATAGATGAATTATATTGTGTCTGCTGAAATGTGTTTGTTATGATTTCATAAGTCCTACATTTTAAAAATAGTAATTCATACATAAAGGCAAATATGGTTTTACTTGAGATTCCTGCTTGCTAATGTTTCAATACTGGTGTCACTTTGTAATTTTTTCTTCAGGTTGAAATATATCTATTGCACAAACTAAAATAAAGAATATAAAATAAGAAACAAACATTAACGGTTATGAAGCCTATGGATAGCAATCATTGTTCCTAAACTGTGTCATATAGAGTGTATACCAGTTAAGCCCTCTGCCAGGCCCTAATGAAATGCAATGAATTTAAATGTAGATTTTACTGGGGCTGGGGAGAGAGCTTGGTGGTCTAAGGACCTGCCTGGCAAGTGTGAGGACCTGGGCTCAATCACTGCTACTGCATGCTGTACAGGTCATGGCAGGGCACACTGTGATGACCACCAAAACCAGCCCGTCGTCCTAGTGCTGAAGAGAATGGGACAGGAAGATCACTACCGGTTTAGGTGCATAGCGAGAACCTGTACCAAATAAGTTAATGGAGAAAATATTTTTTAAAATTGAAATTCAGATTTTACTATAATAAACTGATGTATTTTCTTATTTTTTCTCAGTATGTTATTTCATTTGTATACAGTTACAGCCTACATGTAATTTGCAACTCCTTAAAATAGACATTAGTGGGGCCAGTGAGATGGTTCAGCAGTCTAAAGTGTCTGCTTAGGAAAGCTTAGGCAACCACAGGGACCATGGTTCAATTAGCAGCACCACATGCTGTGCCAGCCCTACCCCCAGGGCACGATGAGCCAGCCATAAAAAAAAAAATTAAGTATGAGAAAGCAGAGCTAGCTGTCATTCATCAGAGAACTTTGAATTTATTAAAAATTTGGGTGAAAATTTATGAATAGATTCATTTCAATTTGTAGTTGGCTAAACTCTTTATAGATGATTTGATATTAATCTTTGTGTGAATGATATTTTATTCTTTTTTATTAAAAAATTTTATTTATTCATTTGGTTTTTACAGGGCTTTACCACACAGCTCAGACTTGGGGTAAGACTCTGGCTTTCAGCCTCCCCAGCACTGCCTCTCCAGCACTGGGATGACAGGCATGTGTCACCACGTCCGGACTCTGGCTGGCTCAGCCAGGCTGTGGGGCGCAGTTGGAGTGGCAAGTGGTGCCTAGGATTGAACTATGGTCCCTGTACTTTGCCTAAGTTTATCTAAGCAGGCACTTTAGTCCACTGAGCTATCTTGTCAGCCCTGTAAAGGATATTTTTTAAAGTTTTTATTCTATACAGTTTTCTTTATACTTGGAGTGCACATATGTGGTTAATAATGATTGTAGAAGAAATAATTATATCCAGTCCTTGATGTCTCAAAGTCATAGGATGTCACTTAGGCATTATACTAAGGGCCTATTTTCTGTGAGGATGTTTTCCGTCACCTCTATCCTGATGAAATGCAGAACAATAGGTAAATGAATAACTATGTAAATGCATTTCATATATTTTTATTAAAATGAAGCATGAGTAGTGTCATACATGTATGGAACATTAACATCGTAGAAGGTGGATATACTGATGCTCTTTACCTATATGACTATTTGTCAGAGGAGCCATCTCAGAAAAACTACAAATGATAAAATAAGAGAATAAAGTATTTGAAACCAACCAAAGACTTCATTAATGACTATGAGCACACAGATAGTTTATCTGCTTCCTTAATACTGCAGAACACTTTACTAAGAAATTAACTACAATTAACAACAAAAGTTTCCAATATATTGAAAAACATGTTCACTTTATACTTTTTTTAATTTGAGGCAAACATTTTTGAAGGAAATATAGCAAGTGATTTATCTCAGATGACTCTTGCTTTAGGGAACCAGAAACAATTTTATATATAGAACATTTTAAAATAAACTTAACAGATTTTTGCCCTATTCAGAAATTTGAAGAATACTTAAGGATAGGTTCAAATACCCATTTTTTAAACTAATCAACTATTCATACACTCAGTATTCATCTATCAAACTATACCTCAAAATGAATTTATATGGTTCTTTCTATTTTTACATGCATAAAATAAAATGTTGTTAATGCAGACAGATTACCATCAGCAAAATAAAATGATCAAGGCAACTCAACAAAGAGATCACAAAAATAATGGTAGAGATTAAACAGAAAAAAGAAGAAAAAGAGGGAGGAGAGAAGAGAAGAAAGGAGAGGAGAGGAGGGGGGGAGAGGGGGGAGGAGAAGGGAGGGGAAGGGAGAGTAGAGAGGAGAAAAAAAGAAACTAAAGATAAAAGAAAGATTTAGTAAGGAAAAAAAATGCTAACAACTTGCACATGCCTCTGGACAAGCTAGAAAATGTTTGTCTTTGGACTTTTTAGCAGATGAAGCAATAAGATCATTGGATAGATGAGTTCAATGGCCCTAAAATGAAAATAGATGCTTAGGTTAGGGAAAGCCAATAAATGCCTGGAGGAATGTTGCCCTCTGAGGCCTCATAAAGAAACATAAGAAATGTGGGAAAAGTTATTTTTATTAATGGACTCTTTTCAATGTGAAGAAATATGACTTAGTCCGGGCGTGGTGGTACACGCCTGTAATCCCAACACTTGGGAGGTATAAGGAGGAGGATCACTATGAGACAGTAGTGAGACCCTGTACAAAAAAAAAGACAAAGAAATATGACTTATGCAAACATAAAATTAATATGTCAAATGCTTCATCATTTCACAGTTAATACATATCAATTGTGTTGGTATGACAGCTTCAAACAGCATTTAAAAAAATCTTGATTTTATAGATAATGGTAGCATAAGACTGCTGAGTTAGATATAAAACCTACTGCCAGCCAAAACCTACAAAGAAATTTTTTACATCTTTATTGGAATAAATCAGTAAGTTGAGAGATTATTCTTAGTGGTAGGATATGTATCTATCATTCCCAAAGTCTTAGGCTTGATCACAAGCATCACAAAATAAAAACAGAAACAATTCAAGAATTCCAATTCCAGTCCTGAAAAGGTATAAAATATTCCAAAGAAAATAATAAGAAAAAAATGTGGTATTTTTACACAGTGGAATATTAGCGAGCTGTAAGGAATGATAAGTTTGAAAACTTCATATATAAATGGATGTATATTGAACAGATACTCATTAGTGAAATAAACCAGACCTACATGTGTAAACGTCGTATAGTCTCCCTAATATAAGAACTTTAAAGAAGAAAATAAAAACTTAAGGGCATAACACAGCTGAATGTGTAATGGATTAAATAACGAAGTGACTAGGAGCAGATAAAAGAGGAAACATATCAGGAGCAACGCCATGCACTTATGTACACAACATGAATAAGATATTGGTCCTCAGAAACTTCAAAAGGCTCATCACATTGATCATAGCACCATGTAACACTAAAACTATGCTTGGAATGCATGCCACTCTGGTCTTTTTGATGTGGACTGCTCCCAGTGTAAACTCAGTTACTGTTATATTCTCTCAAGTGTATTAGTTGAAAGTAAGAGACTGGGCCAAGTACTGTAGGCTTGACAGGCTACAATTTTGTATTTCCTTGAATTTCCAAATATCTTTGTAAAAATTGTGTAATTGCTTATATCACATTCTCTGGAGAGTTATTAAAATATCAATGATTGTCAGAAAATATCAATTCCAAGCTGTCAAAGATGTTTGATATTCAGAAAGCCAGTGATGATAAGCTCAATTACCTATGTTATAGAGTAATAGTATCACGAAGCTTTTCTGCTGGAGGGTTGAGAACGTAAGTTAACAGACTAAAAATTAGAGAAAAAGAACTGGCTATGAGGCTAGCCAATATTTTGGTCCTAGCCCTTCAAGGTCAGTAACGACTTAGGACATAAGAGAACTTGTGCTGTAATATCCTATAACACAGATGTGTCTCAAATTTTCTGATCAAGGAGATTATAGGACCTCAGAAAAAAGGGATAAATGAACTATGGTGTGTCTAAGGAGAGTCACCCAGAAAAAAACATTCTCTCAGGCTTTCACAGAAAGCAAACTGGCCAAGCAATGGCTGTGACTTGTCCCAAATGCTGACACTGACAACAGTTCTACAAAGCACTGTATATGGTTCCAATGTTAATCCTGAGGGGATTTGACCTTGGAAGATACAAAAGATGAATGTTTTGTTATACAGGTCTTGCTTTGACTTGCCCTTGATCACCCCGCAAAAAAAGCTTAATTACAAGCCATGAAATGCAGAGCTAGATTGGTGAGATGAGCTGTAGGAGGCTAGGATCAATAGCCTCCAACGTTGCAACTTTCACTGATGGCCCACTGCAATTGTGGAACATTGTACTGTGTATGCATCTGCTTCCTCTTAATTCAAAGAGAAGATTTTTTTTTCTTTCCTTAGCTACATCAATGGGAAGGTGGGTCATGCTCACACACTGTGCTCTGTATAACTGTTGCGAGGGCACTATGCAGTATGTCAACTATTAAAAAATAATGTTTATTTAAAGTATTAATGTTTAGTTGTTTGATCAATCTTATGTGTTAATCTAAACTGATGATGAAAATATGCAATATAACAATTGTTAAATTTTTCTGGTTTTGAAATTCTGTACTATATGTCAAAAAATAAAAAGAAAATAATAAGGCAAGCTAGGGTTATCTTAATTTTTGAGTAGTCAGTATAGTTGAAGAGTATTAGAAGAGTTCGTAGGTGTCGATGAAAAGTAAAAAGTTCAAGAACATTAGATAAATATATCTTGAAATCTAAACAAGGAATAGAAAGATAAATATAGGCTAATACTGTTGAAATGGACAAGCAAGAAAATATTTCTAAGAAGATATTTAAAGTCTCATTTAGTTCTAAATTCCTTTGTGTACAATCTTTTCCACATTTACTAAAACTCAAATAAACTATATTTATGAATCTTCTCGATGAATGTATTCAATTAAGGTTTTCATGCATAAAATCATTTTCTCTAAGAAATTAGGAAATGCATATTTAAAAGCTTAGAGCTACTTTTGAACATACAATTTGAAATCATTAAATCATTTTGAATGCTCGAATCACTATCATGCTTCACTTGTGATTCTATGAGTTTTATATCTGTAGCTGTTGTTCAATAAAGTACACTTATATATGTGTTACAAGGAATTTAAAATCACCTCAGCAGTAATTGTAAATGAAAAGAATAGTGAAAAAGTTGAAGTGGAAACTGTCAAAATAGTAATTTTATGTCAAAAACCAAGACATCACATTCATACAGCACTTAACTAGCAATGTTTCCACTTACAAATTTCAGCTTAGAATAGTACTAAAGAGATAGTGCTCAGTAGAAACTGTGCTTCAAATTTGGACTTCTAATCTGCTCTTAAGGTAGTGATATGCAGAACCCTACTCTAAAAAGCTGGCCAGCAGGGAAGAGCCACAGCTTGCATTTAGCCATGTGATTATCAGGGAAAACTGCAGACATTCTTAAATGTGCTGTTGCTATAGTGATATTCTGTGGATTAGGCGTATTAAAGCCATTGTTCTGGTTACATTAATTTCCATTAAGATAGTTTATAATGCTATGATAGCTAGCTTAGTCCCATTATAATACAACTTGCAAAATCTAATTGCAAGGAAAGGAGCCAGTAGATTAACTGGTATCAACAATAACACCTAAGAAAATCAAGTAAAACAGTGGAATAGTGCTTCTATGGAAATAAAAGAGAAACAATTATCAACTGTGAACTTTATACTCAGTGGAATTATTCCTTAAAAATAACATTTAATAGAATTTTTTGATGAAATAGATTTAGCCACTAAACTATCTATATCTATCTATATATCTATATCTATATCTATATCTATATCTATATCTATATCTATATCTATATTTTTAGCTCAGCCCGCCCTGGCTGGCATAGCATGTGGTGCTGGGGATCAAACCATGGGCCCCTGCACTGCCTAAGCTTGCCTAGGCAGGCACTTTAGACCACTGAGATATCTCATTGGCCCTTAAATGGGATGATAGAAGTGATTCTTTAGCAGAAGAAAAAGATAAGAGAAAGGAGAAGACAGGAGCATTTGAAAGCTGGATAAATAAAAATAAATACTGAGATATGATGCTATTAGCATTTTATTAAATGTAAAAGACATAAAATCAAAAGGCTTAATGGCACTAATGCACATCTATGTTTTTTGTTTTTGTTTTTTTTTTTGTTTTTTTGTCTTTTTGAGACAGGGTCTCGCTATGCAGTTGAGGCTGGCCTTGAGCTCAATTTTGTAGCCCAGGCTGGTCTCGAACTTGCACTGATCCTCCTGCCTCAGCCTCCCGAGTGCTGGAATTACAGGCGTGAGCCACCACACCCGGCACTAATGCACATCTATGAAGGGTTAAATGCAATTAAAATCTAAGGTAAATTTTCTCAACAAATATGTAACTTAAAAAGTGAAACTAAAATAAAAATGACATAAGCATACTTAAAAATTTGTATGTGTTTGTATGTATAAATGGCTTATAAATGTATGGGTTTTACAGAGAAAATTTTGTCTATATTGCTATTTTTTCCTACAGAGAAAAATCCTTCATATTGCTGAATGTGAAAAAGGGAGTTGAGAATATGGAAGTCTTATATTTGCATTCTGTGTTAATTTTTACTCTAACACATGGAAGATGACCAATTTATAATGAAAAATGCTTTGTGAGAAAGTATTAAACATAGTCTTAGAGTCTTCTGCCTAAGTTGAGCTGGCCCTGTTGCCCTGCACCAATAGCTGAAATCAAGGTAAAAGCACAAAGCAACAACATTTACTTCATGGCCCATGAGAAAACCAGACAAAGAAGTAGAGGCTGCTTCTCTGTGGCCCCTTTACACGTACGCCCCCAGGGACCCCAAACTTGCTTCTATAGGCCTCAGTTCTTAAAGCTTCCTGGACCTTCCACAAGTGCCACAGATAGAGAGCAAACTGCTGCCTATGTAATCTTCTTGGAGCCTCCTAGGTCTAAACTAGGGCATGTTTTAAGAGCAGTTTGGTAAAAACAATGGACAACCTAGTAGTTTAATCTATCACTTTTAAAATCTTCCTCATCCCATCCTCACACCTCGTACAAATTCATCTTTCTGGAAAACACGATTTCATAATCCCAGGGCAAAGTATTTTGAAAAAAACTTTTAGTTCCACAGAAGATGTGGTATGTTGGTAGCCCACCTGTTTATCTCAGAATGGAGGGGAGGGATTCAGTCATGCAGTTAAATTTTTTGTAGATTGTCAAACTACCTCTCTGGTTTTTCACCTCTTTGGCTGAACTTTCTCTGCCAGCATTTGCTATTCGTTGATTTTTTGATGACAGCCATTCTTTCTGGTGTGAGATGGAATTGGGTTGCTTTAAGGTGCGCCCCTCAAATGACCTGTGATGATCAACATTCTTTTATGTATTGATGCTATGCTGTTCTACTTCACCAGAGAAGTCTCTCTCTCTGTGTCTCTCTTTCTCTCTCTCTTTCTCTCTCTTTCTCTCTCACATCAGAAAATGAACTCAGAACCTCACTCTTTCCAGACCGACACTGTTTCACTGAGCTATATCCCTAGCTTCTGAGAAGTGTCTCTTCATTTCAAGTCTTCACTTGGATTCAGTTGTGTTCGTCTTTATGCTTATTCAAAACATGACAGTTTTTCTCATTGTTCGGTATTTTCAAAAGTTCACATTTTGCCAATGTTATATATGTATATGTATATATATATATATATATATATATATATGTATACATATATATATATATGTATATATACATATATATGATACACTTTGATTACTGTATAAATTATGTCAATAATGTATGACTTTGTATTAATATGCATTCAAATTTACTAATAAGTACATTGATTAAAAGGATAAAATTATTGATACACCCACAATATAATCAGCATACATTTTGTATAAGATAACATAAGAAAATTAGACCTATTTAATATAGGAGACACATAGATATAAAAAAAGAAGTTTGGAGATGGAAAAGACTTAAACAGAGGAGAATAACGAACATGAAGAAAATCAGAGAGCACAAGAAACAATGTTGTTGACATGGCTGCTGTATAAGTCACATGTTCTAAGGTACCTGCTTTGGATGACTAGATTATTCTAAGATTTGTTTATATAGCTCATAATTATTTTCAGATATTTAGATTAGATAATAATATTTTTCACTAATTTTGATATCTTAAAATAATGAAAATAATCTCCTTTTATCTTATTTTTTCTTAGGGAAGGGTCTACAAGGTGTTCAGGATCTCTCTACTAGATCGGACTCAGTGATCCTCCTGTTTACAGCCTCCCAAGACCTGGGATTGCAGGCGCATGCCACCAAGCCCAGCCTCAATTGCCCTCTCAGTGTGCACTGGGGGCAAGAGTGGGGTGGGCACAGAAGGCTCAGGGATTGAACCCTTGGACCCTGTGCATGCTTGGAGGAGCTTTAATCCGAAGAGCTATTTGGCCAGCCCCTGAAAATAGCCATTTGACTCTTATGATTACATATCAGACATGTTCCAGATATTTCTGGTTTTGTCCATACTAAATAAATGTTCTCTATATGCACTGCAATATTTATATGATGATTATGAAAAATAGTTGCTTATGGTGAAATAGTTCATCTCATATCTTTGATGAAGGATGGTCCTGAGAAGACTGATGAATTTAATAACCTTTATGTAAACATTGCCAAAACAATAAGGACAAACAAGATAGTGGATAATAGGAAAATTGTATCAGAAAGATAAAATATGGTCATACCAGTTTTAAAAAAAATGTACAAACTTAGCAAAACATTTTAATAATTAATAGATCACTTATGCTATTCAGTTCATGTAATAATAGTTACCATAGGTGCAAAGCAACTATTCATATCACTACAAATTTTGTCAGACACTAAGGAAGTAGGGTTATAATTAAAAAAAAATTATGTTCTTTTTTTCTATGGCTGGCTCAGCCTGCCCTAGGGGTGAGGCTGGCACAGCATGTGGTTCAGGGGATGCAACCATGGTCCTTGTGGTTGCCTAAGCTTCCCTAAGCAGGCGCTTTAGATCTCTGAACCATCTAGCTGGCCCCAGAAAAGTTGTGTTCTTTTACCTAAGCTTGATGTTTGTCTACATTATTCATGTGTATTATATACATGTTCTCATAATATATGTTCCCCAGAACAGCAAAAGTAACAGTGACAAAATGTTGTGCTATATTTACAATGTACTGGACATGGTTGTTCTTACATTCCTTTTGAACTTTTGGACATGTGACATAGTATCTTCTTTCAACATCTGCATTAATGCCACCAATATATGTGGGACTGAAATAATTAAACAATAAAAATATCTCCATAATTTAAATCATCTCTATGAAGAAAATTATTGTGTGCTTTTAATCTGGATTATAAATGCCTTTAATATTAGCATTTCATTATTAGCATCAGACACTTGGTTTTATACATAGCAAAGTGAATGCTTCATTAGTATCTATAAAATACATAGAATTTTGCTCTTGAATTATATATCCAACATATGTAAGATCTCTAAAGAGAAATATTGTATTTCAACATTATTGTTATTATTATTATTATTATTATTATTTTTTTGTCTTTTGAGACAGGGTTTCACTATGCAGTTCAGGCTGGCCTTGAGCTCACTTTTGTAGCCCAGGCTGGTCTCGAACTCACACTGATCCTCCTGCCTCAGCCTCCTGGGTGCTGGGATTACATTAAGAAAATGATAAGAAAGGGAAAAAGGAAATATGTATGTATATACACGATTGTGAAGATTGTATTATAGCAAGTTTCTCTTAGTTCATTGAAAAGAAAGTTTTATGCTAATATTGTGTGTGTGTGTGTGTGTGTGTTTGGCAGTGGGAATTAAACTCAGGAGCTCACACTTGCCATGTGTAATATTGTGTAGGCAAGATATCAAGCCATGTCTATCTCTTCCACTCTGAATAACTACTAGGAAGACAAGAAAACACAATGAATTAACTTTGATAATTGTCCTAGTAACCTGCTTTGACTCTCACTTTCATTGTTAGGTTTATCTGTTTTGCTTTTCTCTTTTTCTAAAATAAAAAATAAGACATAATTTTATGAAAAGAATACAGAAAATAAAAATAATTTAAACTAGCGAAAATTCAAACAGAATAAATCATGTGTCCAAAAATGTTTTATCTTTTTACTTATATTTCGAATTATTGGTGTAAGATTGTCTCCCAGATATACACAACAGTAGGCCATACCTGAGCTGATGTAAGTTCTAGCCCTCATGTTTCAGCTAGCAGCCATTATGAATGTCACTTTTGATAAAGCATTAAACCACATAGAAATAATTTTTCTCATGTATAATATTAGATAAGACTTCTGTTAACTCTCTTTGAAATTTTAAAGGTATTCTCATCATTTCGGGTCTGCGTTGCTAGTACAGTCGTTATTTATAGTAATTTAGAAGTAAACATGACAGCAACTTTTTAAACACCTACTTCTTTATTATATTTAAAAAGTGAATTTAAGTTTAAGCAAATGTTTGATATATTAAATATGAAGATCTCTAGTCCACGCATAAGACAGAGCTTCCCAGGGAGGCATTTGTGGTACAGAACATAGGGCGCCCCCCCCCCCCCGTGGCATTATTTGGTATGCAAATTATCACAACTGTGATTCTCTCACATAAGCCCTGATCCATCCCTGGTTTTCCATAAAACTTTCTTCTGACTGACTAAATCACCCCGCCTTTCCACAAGCGGGTAAACACTAGAATGATTGGTGACTTAGACTAAAGCTAGAAGGCTCAGCATCCCTTCATAAATAAACCTCCTGAGGTTCTTTTCATCGCATTTAAGTTTTCCTTTCTCAGCAGCTACCATGTGCATGCCTAAGTGTTGCTATTTAGAGCAACATTGGCGCTCTGAAGCACTTGCTATTAAGCAATCCTACTTGTTCACTTATTTCCAAGAGGATGTATATTAAATATTTACCGTAAGAATAAACAAAAACCACTTACTTCATAATTATGAATCTCCTAAATAAATTTTATCATGCACATGTATAAAACCCATCTGTCAGCACTAAGCGATATGGTTTTGTCTCCAAGTTAAAAATGAAATTATTATCTGAAATGTTTACAAATAATATTTCATTCCAGAAAGAAAATTTTATTTCTGTTCACCTAAGTCAATGAGGAAAATTCTGCAAATATGTTTGCCAAAGAATAAAATCATAACTGTAAAATGCTCTTATGAAGTGATCTATGTGTACATTCATCCAGTAACTCTCTGTCCATCACCTATCCACACATCCTTTCAACTATCTACTCATCTGAGAAATATTTATCAAATGCAGGCATGTCTCAGGTACAGTTTCAAATACAAGGAAAAATAAACAATCCATTCACACAGAAACAATATATTTTCTGCAAATTTCATTTCTAGGTAGCATACTGTGATACTGAGTCTTCTGATATGAGTTATTTCTATTTTTGTACATTTATGTATTTTGTAGCTCTCTCCCTCTCTGTCTCTGTCTCTTTCTCTTCATCTCCTTCCCACCATAATATTTGTAAAATAATCTTTTATAATGTTTTTAGGTTTTTCACAGCTGTGCATTTGTTCAAGTCTCGTTGTGCCTCTATACTTCAGATTCTGAAGCTTTTCATTTAAATGATACTATTGATTATATTTCTAAGTCAAGTATGTATTGTCAGGTATCCCATATTGATAGCTGGTATAGACTTGTGACACCAAACATTTATTTTATGTCTCTGTTGTCTCAAGTAGGTCATGAACTTTCCTGAACTCTCAGAAGGAAGCAGGGTGAAAGGAGTTGTTGATGTCTTCTGTACATTTGCATGAAATTGTTCTTTCACCTCAAGCTGAAAAAGAATAGGCTTAAGAAAACTTACTCTTTCATTCTATTGGAATCTCCAAGATTTGATGGACAGCTTCCTGAACACTGTCATTGGGAATATCAGTGAATATAGCCATCAAGGATACAGTATGAGATTTTTCTCAGAAGTTAAAAATAAAATTACCATGACATTAAGCAATCTCACTCTAGGTAGGTAATCATAGGAAATGAAGTCTTTATGTTGAAGAGACATCTGGTTTCTCATGTACTTGAAGTACTATTCGCAGTAACTAAGAAACAGAAAAAAATGTCCATCAGGGAATGAATAAAGAAAATGTGGTACAGGGGTCTGGGTGGAGAGCTCAGCGGCTTAAGTGCCTGCTTGGCAAGTATAAGGTCCTAAGTTTGATCCCTGGTGCCAAAAAAATAAATAAATAAA
>PVJA010023230.1:0-33290 GCA_004027025.1 Myocastor coypus | reverse complement strand
AAGTGGAGAAACAACATTTACACACTTGCAATGGAATATTGCTCAGTCTTTTAAAAGAAGAAAAATTCTAATACATGCTGCAATAGGAATGAACACTGAAAAGGTTATGCTAACTGAAATAAAGGAATGATGCTGTAAAGCAAGAGAAAATATTATATGCCACCCCTTTCTTGAATGACCTGGTAGAGTTAAGCTCACACAGAGAGTAGAATGATGGCATCCAGGGCCTAGAGAGGCTGTGGAGTGGGGGGCGGGTGGGGAGATATTGTTTAATGGATAGAGAATTTCAGTTTTGAAAGATGATCAGTGTTCTGGAGATAGTGGTTAAGCTAGCAAGTTTTAGTTACTGAAATTAAAATATCTATATCATCTATATCTATATCTATGTATGTCTACATCTATCTATAGCTATACCAAATAAGGGCACTGAAAAACAACAAACCACTCACTATCTACCACCACCTATATGGTAGGATATTTTTTAAACTAATAAAGTGTAAAGGACATAGTCTGGGGATAAAAACTATTTCTTCCCCCAAAATAATATTTGAGCATGATCTTCTTCACTGGCTTATTTGTCTTGAAATAGGGTCTTGTTATATTTACCCAGGTGGGTCTTGAACTTGCAATTTTCCTGCCTCAGCCTCCCACCTAACTGAGATTACAAGCATGCTCCACCACACCCACCTATTCTTACTGTTGTTTTTTTCCACAAACTAATGATTTAAAAATTCTTTCCAATTAGCACCAATTTGGAGACCAGAGTTCAGAATTACTACTACAAAATAATTTGCTGATACTACAGTGATATAAGTCCTGAGCTCATTAAACTCTTATTTTGACCTAATATGACATTTTCTGTAATCTTACAACAAACTTTCATTCAAGTATAGAAATGTGAAATGTGATAGGAGAGAGAGAGAGGGAAAGAAATATATCTATGTATATAAACAGGATAGTTTGGACAACTATAGATTACTGTAGATTTCTGCTGGTCTGTAGAAGGGAGCAGATAATGCTTAATTTGTTTTGTTTCCTTTTTTCAATTATTTTTCCTTTTTCTCCTCTTAATTTCTTATATATTTCTTTCTTTTCTTTTCTTCTTCCAATCTCACATACATCTAGTGATAGGAATAACTGGTTGGAAGACAACACTGGGAAACACAGCAAATACTGTGAAATTCATATTACTTTGTTAAGTGAATTTTGCATCACTTGTAATTTTTCTGTTTTAATACTATTTTGTACTTTATAAAATAAAATTAAAAAACAAAATAAAGTGAAGGCTTTCAAAAAAAGAAAAAAGAAATGCAAAGTGCTCCACAGATAGTTACTGAAACAAGGACTCATCACTCAGCAGAGAATGGTTGATGCGTGGGAAAATATGACATCTCTGCCCTGACAGACATTCAGAGAGTGCACTTGTGGCTCCCTGCACCTATGTTCTAATGTGCGAGACTTTAATAAGACATAGCGTCCCCACTGAAAGTCTGTGCAACTGTGGCTTCCCAGAAAGCCGGAAGTGAAGTAACCCAAGCTTGATAGAACTCAGAGACTGAGTCTGTGTGTGGTGGTGGGAAGGTAACAAGGTAGCAGGGAAGCTGGGTTCTGTGGTAAAATTCTTGCCTTGCATGTAGGAGGCCTTGGATTCAATTCAAATACACTCCTGCTCTCCCCAGTTAACAAGAATGAGAGTAGCAAGAAGTGCAAAGTTTGTCCCAAGGCTTGACCTTTGCTGTGGAGTCCCAGGACATTTTGGAAATCTGTGCAGTGACTAAGCCTCAAGTGCCTGTCAGGTAGCAGTGAGGAACAAGTATACAGACACTGTATTTTAAGATGGCTTACATCTTCTCACATTATATTCTTTAAGTAGCATTAAAATGCTTTATTAAGTATTAAAAATTAGTATAAAAATTCCTTAATGGTATATCCAAAATTTATTTGAAGTATAAAACATAGTTGAATAAAATTAGAGTCATATGGTTAATGTGATACTCCTGGAATCTATCTATCTATCTATCTATCATCAAATATATTTTCTATGTTGTGCCCTCACCAGATAACTATTTGTAATATCTGGGGGGTATTTGATATGTTAACATATTTTAAAAAAGGTTTACATGCTTTCAGAGAAATAGTCAAGAAGTCAAAAAATCTTTTGTGTGTGTTACCAGAGATTGAACTCTGGACTTGGCACATGCTAGGTAAGAGCTCTTCCACTCTACACCTTCAGCCAACATATACATGAAAACTTTTTGATGTCCCTCTGTTGTGGTTTGTATCTAGTTGTCCCCACCAAAGCCTCATATAAATCATGGGCCTGTCAAGCCCGCGGCTCGAGAGGCGGGACTATCAGGCATGAGGCTTGAGGGGCGGGGCTTGAAGGGTCGTGGCCAAGAGAGATGCTATCCGTTAAACTGACAGCACGCCCTGTCAGAGTGCTCCCCGCGACCAGGCGGCGGTTTGGCACCGAGGCATGGAGCAGATCATCCTGGACACGGTAGCGCCCCAGCTCCTCCTCCAGTCCCTATTAAACAGGGCAGTGTCTTGAAACCTCCAGGAACTGTGAGCTAAATAAGCCTTTCCTCCCCTAAGCTTGTGTATGGGATATTTGTCCCAGCAACGACAGTATAGTAACTAAAACACCCTCCATGAGATTTCTTTTCATTGTGCTCAAGTACTTTCACCCTATGCCAGATTGTGCTCTCATGCAGATGCCCTCCTCATGCTGCTTGAGCTCTAATACTAGCATTTGGCTACCCTTACGGATGGATAGCTTTTTCATCTGGCTCAAACCCTTGTGCTCCACACTGAGTCACTACCACCCCCTCATATGAATATCTTTCCTTCCCTGAGCAGCCTCAACTCCAGCACTGAGGCATTCTCCAACCCAGTAACCATATTCTGCTCAGATTCTGGGATAACTTCCTTGGTGGAAGCCCTCTCTGTACTATTTAATACTGTTAGACTCTGCCATCTTATGCTGGGCTACAACACCACATGCATGTCTGCTTCAGTTTGCTTGGCAGCTTTTTTTTTTTTTTTTTTCTTATTTGAATATATGAGTACTAACTTGAAATATCTGCAACTGTTTTTGTTCAATTCTCTCCTTACTTCACAACTAAATATATTTTGTCCATTCCCTAATTTTTCATTCTGAAATATCTTAATTAGCTGGACTAAATAACCAGGTAACTTCTCTAAAGAGTATTCTTGACCTGGGGCCTGGCAGGATGGCTCAGTGGTCTAAAGCGCCTGCTTGGAAAAGCTTGGGCGGCTTCAGGGACCGCGGTTCGATCGCCAGCACCACATGCTGCACCAGCCCTGCCCTCAGGGCAGGCTGAGCCGGCCATAAAAATGAGTGAATAAACAAACAAAGATTCTGAAACAAGAAAAAAAAAGTATTCTTGACCTGATGTAAACTTTTGCATGTTTGAGGTTATTTTTTTGATTGCTTTTATATGCAAGTGGAACTTTAGCAGGGTATAAAATTGTTGGGTCACACTTGTTTCTCCTATGAACTTTGTAAACATTGTTGCATAATTTTCTGTCATAGACCACTGCTGTGAATTAAGTTTGAATCCAGCTTAATCTTATTACAAGTAACATGGATTCTCTGCCAATCTCCTATAGGGTCATTTACCTAGCTTATCAGTTCATGTGGCTGTCATGTTTCCATACCTCTTTGATGATTTTTCCTATAATTCAGTGTATCCTTTAAATTTGTAGACTCTATTCTTCACATCATGGAAGTAAACATTCATCTTCAAATTCTTTTATCCTTCATTTGTTCTGTCACCTGTAAAGCACCAATTATATATGCTAATTTCTATTGTTTTTAATCAACGTGTTATTTTTGTGACTGCAATATTCTATATGATGTAAGGATAATAGTTATTATGGATATCATCCCACTATGGGAAGTTTTTTTTTTTTTTTTTTAAGTCAAGGGCTGAATTTATTTCTTTTTGTTGTACTGTAGATTGAATATAGGGTCTTTTGAATCAGCTATATTTCTTGCCCTTTTTTGAGATAGGGTCTCACTAAGTTGCCCAGGCTGGGCTCAAATGTGAAAATTTTGGTTTAGGATTATTGATGCATACCACACCTGGTTTCAATCATGCTTTCACAATCAAATGCTCTTTGATTGTGATGCAATGTGTGTGCTTGTGTATAGAGAATAATTTACAAAGTATATTGATACTCCATGAGGAAGAATGAGCATTTCTTAAACATACCAAGTACTAAGGACTCCATGTATTTTTTTCCTTTACTCTTTGTAATCACCCATGTCTTCCCAACTCCACAGACTAGCAACAGTGTTCTTTAAAGTCAAAGAGATGTGTCACATCAGGTGGGTTCCAAAAGCTGGTGTTTGTTCTAGGTTTCCATCAGACTTTGCCCTTACCACTACTTAGAGAATCTGCACTCCCGGGGCTGTGTTGCCTGGAGACCAACTCAGTCCCTGTTTTCCTCATCTCCGTATTTTCATTAAATCATCTTTTCCAGTAGTTCAGTTCTTCCCTATCAGATTCCTGACAGCGCCTGAGAACTGCCATGGAGTGCCTGGTTTTTTCCACCATTTCCATTATGCAGTTCAGGGCATGGTCAAGGTGTTTCCATTCATCATCCCATTCCCTCTCAGTCAAACGGTGGTCTACCAATTCATCTTGATAACCTCCATTTAGACTGAGATTGTGGTGTCTCTCACGAATATCCCGATGCTCTAGCATCTTGGTAGGTTCTCGATATAGATGAGAAGTTGCAATATCTTCTAAGGTGTAGTGCTGACGAGGTGGAGGAGTAGGATGAAACTGTCCGCCAGGATTCATGAGGGGCACAGTGAGAGCAGGACTATGCCGAGGAGCAGGGCTGATGGTACACACTCTCTTGGCAGGGGGTTCAGGAGGAATAGTATCTCTATCAAAATTACCTTCTTCCCTCCTCTCTGGACTGGGTCTCTTCCCATTTCCATGCACGTCCATGAGAAGCTCAGAAGAGTCCGCAGGAGACGCAATACTGGTGTTCAACAGGAGGTGTTCGTGCTGGGCCAGGTACTGCGATGGGGTCTCCACTATGGGAAGTTTTATGTGCATGAATACACAAGCATATGAACGTGTAGACTATGATGTAGGAGGCTGAAATTTTAAAAACTGAGTAGTGGGAGCCTGAGAGATAGTTCCGTGGCACAAGTGCTTGACTGGCAAGTGCAAGGTCATGAGTTTGAGCCCTGGTTCCACAAAAAAAAAAAAAAAAAAAAAAAAAAATCAATCAATCAATCAATAAAAAACTGATTAGTGAATTCATTTTCCAAGAAATACAGCGATTGTGCAATAATCAGAACTGCTATTTATTTATTTTCTGTCATTGATAGGAATTGAACCTAGGGCCTTGTGCATACTAGATAAATGTTCTACCACTGAGAAACCCTCTGCCATAGAACTTGTTGTGGGGAGATCAAGCCAAGAGGCATTTGACCACTGAGCTACATCTCAGACTTTCTCATTTTGAAACAGGTTATTACCAAATTTCTAAGGCTGGCCTTTAATGTGCAATCCTCCTGACTCAGCCTACTGAGTAGCTGGAATTCTAGGTACAAGCCATTGAACCAGATCCTAAAATAAATTTTTATGTAATACTTAGCTATACAAAGCAATTTATAAGCATTTTACATGTATTGGCTCACTTAATTCTCATGATAGCTATATAAGATAAGTATTATGTCATTATTTATAAAGGGACTAAGTTAATCTCAAGTTGCAGTACTATTAAATGGCACAGTAGGTTTGGAACTTGAATTTCCAAAATGATGTTCACATGTTAGTTCACTGTAATCTCTTTTACTCATTTTCTGTCATGGTAGGGAGTCCTAAGGTAAAGAGAAGAATATTCCAAATGGTATTCATATTTTAAGAAGTCAAACATGTTGGTTCTCATGATATGATATTACCTTTACAATGTTTGCTGGGGGGGGTGAGATAGCTCAGCAGACTAAAGGATCTGCTTAGGCAAGCATAGGGATCATGGTTGGACCCTGTGGTTTGATCCTCAGCACCACATGCTGTGCCAGCCCTGCCCCCAGGGCAGGCTGAACTGGCCAGAGTCCAGGCATGGTGGCATATGCCTGTAATCTTAGTGCTGGAGAGGCTGAAAGCAGGAGGATCACCATGAGCCTGAGCTGAGTAGTGAGACCCTGTAGCAACCAAATACATCTGGAAACAAAAAAAAAAAAAAAAAAAAGAAAGAAAAAAGTGTTTGTCACAACTGTAAAATATATGGGCTGTATGCTCACTTTTCTAAACCCCAAGCCAGTCTCAAGCTCACAGTGATCCTCCTGAGTGCTGGGATTACAGACGTGTGCCACCATACCTGATTCTTGGGGTGACGTAGCATGCGGGGAAAGGGCTCAAACTCAGGTCCTTGTGCTTGCCAGGTATGTGCTTATGCCTCTGGGCTATCTCACCATCCTCCAGTTTCTTCTTTTACTGAACCCTTAGATCTTTTTGTTGAATGTACCCAAAGGCACTGAAGTCTGGTATATTAAAAACAAAATGTATTGTTCTATCCTGTAATAACATTTTCTTCCTCTCTTTCAGTAATGGACACTTTTGGGCCCTCTTGCTATCTAGCCACCAGTAGTTGTCAAGGCTTCCTGTCTCTGCCTGCTCGTCCCATCATTCTTCTGCATCTGTTCTTTCCATTTGCAATTTCACTACCCCAATTCAGTCCCATAGTACCACTGACCCAGAATGTTGCATTGCAGGATAACTGTCTCATCTCTTTTCTTCATCTTTGTGCCCTATTTTCTCCTTCTATCTCATAGATAGGCCCAGGTTTGTCCTTCTAAACTAGTTGGTCTCCAGTTTCTTTGGAGAACAATAATAATGCTTGGTATCAATTTCTAGTATATGCGTTTATTTCTAGGTCACATGTAACATGACTGAATGTATATGTACATTACAAATTGTACACATATAGAAATATATTAAAAAGAAATAATTAAGCTAACTTTAAAATTTTTATTTTATTTCTTAGAGGTCTAAACATTTTTGTTCTCCCTATAATTGGATATGTTCCACTGTTTTTAAAAAATATTGGTTTAACAATTTGTCATGTAGTGATTCATAAGTATGTTCTAATTTCAATTTATTTTGAAAATAGTTTTAATTGCCATCATAGATGACAAAGGTATTCTCAAAGTCACAAGTACCAAATGTTCCATAAATGTATTACTGAAACCTCATATTCATTTCCACCCAACATATTACTGAAATCCTAATATTCAGTTTCCTTGGAAATTCAGTCAAAAAGTTTAGTGATGTTGAAGACTTATTATTGTAAGCCAGTAGAAATGTATCATAAAGGGGCTGGGGACATAGCTCAGTGGAATAAGTGATTGCCCAGTGAGCACAAGGTGCTGAGTTTAATCACCAGTACCACCAAAAAAAAGAAAAAAGTATTATAAATCTGTCTAATTTATTAAGTTAAAAGACTTCAAGATTGTATTAATTATTATAATAATAATAATAATAATTATTATTATTACTACTACTACTTGTATTGTAGGGAAGGGTCTATAGGGTGTTCAGGGTCTTACTACTAGATCAGACTTGTAGTGATATGCCTGTTTACAGCCTCCTATGAGCTGGGATTACAGACATGCACCACCATGTGCAGTCTCAATTGTTAACTCAGCATACCCTGGGGGGCACTTTAATCCTGAGCTGTTTGGCTGGCCTTCCAAGATTTTAAAAGTACGCAGATATAAAACATTTCATAAGTTATGATACAGTTACATAATTTTTAGGAAGAAAACAGTGATAGAAACATTTCAGACATCCATCTTAAAAATGCTTTTTCATCTTGTCAGATATGAAAATTACATGTTTTGTTATATAGGTCTTGCTTTAACTTGGCCTTAACCACCCAGCAGAAAAGTTTAACCATGAGGCATAAAAAGTAAAGCCAGATTAGTATGTTGAGCTGTAAAAGGCTCAAGTCAACAACTTCCAACACTGCCAGTTCTGCCAATAATCCACTACTATCATGGAATATTGCTCTATGTATACAACTACTTTCTCTTAGTTCAATGAGAAGAAATAT
The DNA here is from genome assembly GCA_004027025.1 of Myocastor coypus. Classification (NCBI taxonomy): domain Eukaryota; kingdom Metazoa; phylum Chordata; class Mammalia; order Rodentia; family Myocastoridae; genus Myocastor; species Myocastor coypus. The sequence continues at coordinate 25,187 of PVJA010023230.1, read as the reverse complement.
TTGTACCAATAGTGTTTAGAAAAATTATCGTGTCTGCATCTTGTACTCTGAACAACTACTATGAAGATAACAATACGCACTGTAACAATTATTGTGGCTGTCACAATACTAACATGTTTTGAAACTGTCTCATTGCTATTTCTTATTAAAAGTAATAAAAAATAACCAAAAATGCTTTTTCAATAAAAAGAATTTCTTTGCAAAAGCAGTTACTTTTCATTTACTGTTGAACATTGTCTTTTCCTTAAATGTACTGATTAACAATAATTTTAAGATCTAGTAGTATCATGGTTTTCTTTGATGTTGTTGGAAGTATTGGGGGTAAAAACCAAAGCTTGGTGTTCCTAGGTAAGTGCTCTGTGATGAGCTACAACAGTAGCCCAGTAGAATTTTTTTTAAGTCATTTGTCATAACAGAAAACTTCAAAAGCTTATGGAACACTAGTATTTTTCTGAGAAAAAAATGTGTAATTCGCCCTTATTTTATTTTATTATTATTATTTTTTTGTAATTTGCCTTTAACCTGACAATTCCCTTAAGTTCTTCATCCCCAAAAAACTTATGATTTGCTGATAAAATTGGTTTTCATGATCTACCATCACTTAACATAGTATAAAGATCCTACTTTCTGTGTGTATTTGGGGCAGGGGATCTGGAATTGAACTCAAGGCCTTGCAAATGTTAAGCATGGGCTCCATCACTGAGCTATATCTTCAGGCCCTGCTTCTAGTATTTAAAGGTCATTTTTGTGTTTTCCTTTATTTGCTTGTCTTTATAAATGTCACCTTTATGACATCCTGCAGCACATAATTCCAGGAGACTCCTCTTACCATTTATTATGTTTAACCTCATGGACAGACAAGTGTTGATACAAATATTACTTAAATTTCTGTTATCAGTAGAATTTAATTATTTTGAAAAAATAAAAGAAAGGCTGATACTTTTGTATAGCCCAGGGTGGCATCTTATACATTTCCAGGAAAGAGGACCTGCACTTTCTTCAGAGGTCACTGTTTTAAAGCACCACTTAGGTCCTTCCACCTTCCTTCTAGCAAACTATTTGGTGTAGCTGCTATTCATTTATCCACTGATAAAGCCCAAATTCTTTCTTGTTAGCACCACTTCCCCAGTCACTACAGCTTTCTCTTTGGCACTGCTGAGCCCTTATAAACCACCTGTTCTTTAGGCTTGAGGGTGCTGTTACTCCTGAACTGAAGGAGCAACTCAGAAACTCCCTTTGGTCTCAGACAGCCTTTCTGCTGGGTACAGGATGACCTTAGGATTTCAGTCCTGTTTTACAGTTTTTCTTCTCTTTGTTCTCATTTCTCAAGACTTCTGGTTGAACCCAGGACGAAAAATAGGAAGAGTAAACATTACAGAGCTCACTCCTTGCCTGTTTGGTACAATAAATGTTAATTTATTTCATCCTCAGAACTCTGTGAAATAGTATTATTAACATTCTCATTTTACAAAAGATGAAACTGAGCCAGAAGTTAGTATCACAACAATTCCAATGTCACTAACTTTAGGAAGTAGAAGTGAATGAATTCAACCCTAGGCATCTAATTCCAGGACTGCTTTGGCTATTCTGTGTTGCCTCAAGCCAACTTGTCATGTCAAATTATGGTAAGGGTGACTATTCATTTCTAATCCAGCTTGCATCCAACAGCACAACAAAGTAAAAATGATACAGTACTGCTTTGGGCTAGATCAGATACTCAAATTCAAAAACAATGAGAGGGGCTGGAGGTATAGTTCAGCTGCACATGTACCTGCCTAGCAAGCACAAGGTCCTGAGCTCGATCCTCAGTACCAAACAGAAAGAAAAGATGCACAGAAAGAAAGAAAGAAAGAAAGAAAGAAAGAAAGAAAGAAAAAGAAAGAAAGAAAGGCACCAGTTAAGAACTAAATATGAAGGAAGAGTGGAAGGCACAGTTGGTTCAAAAGCTAGGATGAAAAACAGACCAGCCAATTCCAAACAAAATAATTTAGTAGCCAGGAAACAGGTACTAGGGAATATTAACAATATCCAACAATTATCAGTGCTTATGACACTCTTTCCCCCAACTACTATTATTTATTATCAGTGGTGTTGTCATTTTAAGAATTGAGCTTCAACCCAGAACCTCCTGCATGCAAGGCAAGTGCTATACTTCTGAGCTACACCCCAAACAAACATTTATTTTTATTTACTTATCTATTTTTTATGTATATCAGTACAGGGTCTATAGGGTCTCACTACATACATCAGACTCGTAGTGATCCTCCTGTTTTCAGCCTCTTAAGCACTGGAATTACAGGCAGGTGCCACCATGCCCAGTCTCAGTTGCCATCTCAGCACACCCTGGGGGCAGGGCTGGCATAGCACCAAATATTTATTTTTTGTTTTTTTTGTGCTTGGTATTAAACTCAGGGTCTTGCACATGCTAGGAAAGCGTTCTATATACACAGCTCTTCCAAATTTGAATTCACACAGAGAGAGACATAAATAAATGAATAAGAACTTGGGAGTGGTGAGAAGTACTTCTCAGGAGCAAAGTTCTGTATCTCTGATACCTGAAGTCCAGATACCTGGAAAGTGACAGCTAGGTAAGGAGAGGAGAAGAGGTAGATCTTCAGGAATTGAGAAGGAACTGACAGAAATATTGGAAGCTGCAGAGAAGTTGAAAAGGTGGACCACAGTACAGAGAAAAGAACTAACCAGGTCTGGAAGCTCACTGGCTCCCAAAGGGGAATCTATCTTCACAGACACTGTGTAAAGCCACCAAGACTGGGTGCTTGGGGAAGAAGTGGCAGACTGGACAGTTGGTGCTGGTCCCAGGAGGAGCCCATGGATGTTGTCATCTGCAAAAGCAGCATGAGGTTTTACTTTGAGGTGGTTCCCTCAGCTTGGCAGGCAACAACCAGAGCGAAAAATCCAGTATGGTGCCTGCCATATTGCTGGAGAGTGCTCAATCAGGTAACTGTTTTGGAAAAGGGTTGATTATTTAAGACTGAGACTCTGAACAACTGAAGAATGACTTCATGTCGGGTTTCTCAGTGTAACCCTCTCGTGGTGAGTAGGTGGGAGACAGCCACGGGACCCAGTTACAGAGATCCTGGAGACTAGATAAAAAACCTTGATAGGTTTGAGCTCAGGCTAGGAAGGATGTGGCCCTGCCCTCTGTGGTAAGAATGCAGGCCAGTTTGTGCTGTGCTCAGAAACTGCAGAGGGAAGGACTTTTTGAACAGAACCCCAGGAAATAGTACCACGAACCAACAAAGGGGATCACATCAAATTAAAAAGCTTCTGCATAACCAACAGACTAAAAAGAAAACTCACAGAATGGAAAAAAAAAATTAGCAGCTATTTCTCAGACAGAGGACTAATATCTAGAATACATAAAGAACTGCCAAAAAAAAAAAAAAAAAGCCTTAAGATAAATGGCCCAACTGAAAAATGTGCAAGTGAAATAAATAGACCCTTCACAGAAGTACAAATGACTAATAAATAAATGAAGAAATGTTCATGTATTGCTGGCTATTAGAGAAATGAAAATTATAGCAACACTGAGGGCTCCATATTACCCCAGAAAGAATGAATATTGTCAAGAAAGCAAATAATAACAAATACTGGTGAGGCTGTGGGGCAAAAAGGGACTCTACATGAGCAGAGCTGTGGGAATGTGAACTAATACAACCAATGGAGAAATTATCCAGCAACCAAGCCTACATGACTTCATGTATGGAGGTTCCTCAGGAACCTAAAACTAGAAAATCCATTCAACCCAGCTATTCCTCTTCTAGGTATCTTCCTGAAAGAGATAAAGACATCATATCACAGTGACACATGCATAGCCATGACTATAGCAGCACCATAGCTTTATAATAGCTAAATCGCTAAAGTGGACTGAACATCCATCAACAGGTGAATGGATCAAGAAAATATGGTATTTACTAATACATTTACACAAAGAAAGATAAACTTGAGTCATTTGTAGGAAAAAAGATGCACCCAGAGACCATAATGCTAAGTGTGTTAATCAGGCACATAAGCTTAAATATTGCATTTTTCTCATACAAGAAACCCAGAGTAGAAATAAATGAGTGAAATAAAAGACATAATAGGAGGTAGGGAAGTAGATGGTTTTTCAAGTGGGAAGGGGACCAAAAGGTGAAGGAGGTGGGGAAGGAGAACAGGAAAAAGGAACTTAAAGAGAATTAAGATGTGCTGTGTGCATACAAAAATTCACATGACTTTAAACACGTTCTAATAAAAATTAAAAAGAAATAAATAAAAAAAGAACAGGATGGGGACATGCTATGATCCATAAGCAATGCTCCTATGACCCACCCTCTTCAAATGGCCTCACCTCCTACTTCCATCCCCTTCCTCAGTAATGCTCTCAATTATGATCTCCTTAACTCCACTGATGAAGTTAGAATTCTCATACTCCAACCACTTTGCCAAAAGTCATCCAGCAACCAAGCCTTCAACACATTAGCCTTTTGGGGAACATAGTACATCCAAACCATAATGTAGATCAATGCAATGAAACTGAGTGTCCAGAACTGAGCTCTCCTATTTTTTTTTTTTTGATTCATTTTTTAATAAGAATTCCAAGACCTTCAATGGGAGAAAAAGGCATGGTGGCAGTTTCAACAAATTCTGGTGGGTTAACTTGATAGTGATATACAAAGAATGGATTTGGACTCCTATCTCAGACTGTTACTAGAACAAAAGGATTTTGTCTTATGGTGACAAAGAATGAAGCAGACTGTGGCGGTAGGGGGCAACCAGACTTATTTAAAAGATATAAAGGCAAGGAAGCAAAGTTCCCACTTATCAGGAGGGATTCTACCTAGGATACTCACAAGGGCTTTTTGTCTAAGGGCTTTAAAGGGATTTTTAGAAGCGAGCTCCAGCTGTTGTGTGGGTAACATCTCTACCCTGTTGTAGACTATATATATTTTAGTATCCAATCTTTGTAATATTCCTGTGGTGCCCATGCAGGGCTCCTGCATACCTGAGCCAATGGCCTGTTTGATCATTCTCCGAGGTGGTCTCAGGCTGTGGAAGGACACCTAGCGAATGTTTTCCTAAGATGCCTGGTGAGTTGCAGCTCAGCAGATTCTATTTTAGGCCTCCCAGTTTTATTTGGGGGCTGCCATCCTTACAGCTTAGTAGAATTTTAGCTCTTGTCTCACTGATTTCTGTTATAAAACTGTATGTTTCAAAATGGATGCTAATGGTGCTGAAGCTTTTGGGGTTTTATTCCCAGCACTGAATGAAAAAAAATACTGATGAGCACCTGATTAACAGACTGACAAGGCAAAGAATGGGAGAAGGGACACAGAGCTTCCACAAGTGCCACCCTCCTGGAATCTCCATATGTTCAACTATCTCGAAGCTCTCAAAAACTTGTCCTTAAGGGCTGGTGAGATAGCTCAGTGGACTTAAGCACCTGCTTAGGGACGTGCAGGACCCAGGGTTCAATCCCTAACTCCACATGCCACACCAGCCCTGCCCCCCCTTGGGGGGGGTGCATGAAGCCAGCCACCAAGACCAGGTGTAATCTGGTCACCAAGACACCTATAATCCTAGTTCAGGGGAGGCTGAAAACAGGAGGGTCACTACATGTCCAATGTGCATAGTGAGATTCTATACCAAATACATTAAAAAAAAAAAAAAACAAACAAACTTGGTGCTGAGGGGTATTATAGAGGCTTTTTATGTGGGCATGATTGATTAAACCATTGGCCATTGATGATTAACTTATCCTTTAGTCCTTCTTGCCTACCACTATCCATATAGATGGGGTGAGGGAGGGGGTCAAGGAGTCCCATCCCTCTGATCCTGCTTTGGTCCTTCTTGTGACCAGACTCCTGAAGGTAACTAGACTTGTCAGCCACCAGGCGTTTTATCACCACATAATGGATATTTATTACTGAGAAGAGCCCAAGGATTTTAGGAGTTGTATGTGAGGAAACAGAGAGGAAGACCAAATATACATCTCACAGTGTCACAAGAAGCAATTGCTACTGTATGTACATCCTAGAAGATACTTCCTTTCTGCATATCATATGCTGAATGTAAGCTCACTTTTGGAATGGTTGTTTTCCATATCTGAGGGAAAAGTATGTAGTGGCATTTTATTTTATTTATCATTGCAGACATGTGCTATGGGAGAAGACATTTTCACCTAACACCATTATTGTAAGAAAAAAATAGTATGTTGAAGACAGTACTGACAGAGCCCTGACCATATGTTTATTTTATATTTTTGTGGTTTGAGGGATGAGACTGAGGGCTTTACGAATGCTAGACAAGCACTCTACCCTGAGCTACATCCCTAACTCAGCCCATAAGTTCAACAAAGAGCTGTGTTACTGCAAAAATAAAATGTCAAGCCACATGCTGCTCCATTTACAGAGACAAATAACAGACAGCAGGTGCCCTGACTCTGAATCGGGGTTGACATTTGCATGCATGGTCAGCATACCTACTGGATATCTTCTCAGAATGTTGTGAGAAGAAACGGGCAAGGAGGAAGAGACTGCTTTTTACAAAGAGACATGTTGTCTCTTGGGGTACTCCTGCCAATTTTTTTTTTTTTAATGAGGAAAAGATTTATAGTGTTTGTTCACTGACACTTGAAATGCCTATGAAAAGGAAAGAAAGAACAAATGAATGAACAAATGAGAGAAAGAGAGAGAGAGGCTCATAGAGACATTTCTCTTTTCTTAAGTAGATTATTTCAGGTCTCTGTTCACCTTCTGGCATGGCTTGAATTTATTACTTCAAGATGATGGAGTAACAAATTTTATAATTTGAGAATGAGAACAAACTAGCAAAATTACTTCAGAAGATGCAAACTGGGGAGGAATGCAGGGCTTAGGGGCTGGTGCTTGTCTGGTCGGGGGCAGAGTTCAGCTCCCTAAAGGGGTGAGGAACTCCTTCAGACCCAAGGAAGGGTCTTCCAGGAAAGAGTGGGTGGAGACATGAGAAGAAAGTTCCCCAAGGCTGTCTCAGGACACAGCTGTGGGTTTCTGAAAGGTAGACCACTGCGCTGGCTCAGGAGGTGGTTGCTGGCACTGGGCCTTGGTAGCCAGCAGTGGAGTCCTTGCAGAAGCTGGGGTGGGGAGAGCGCTACAGGAAGTAGCTGGACCTGAACTTGGCACTGTTCCTAACACAAGGGCTGGTGAATCTCTCAGAGCTTTAGCTTTGCCTTTTTAAAGATTTTTCTTCTTTTTGTGGTGCTGGGGGTCGAACCGAGGACCTTGTACATGTAAGGCAAGAGCAGTTTTGCCTTCAGAGGCCACTTCTTCCCCTCCAATATCAGTGTTCTCTGACCCATGCATCTGGGGCAGGAAGGGGAGATGAATCGGTGTCTGAGCCTAGGAGAAGCTAAACACTGGTGAGAGTTCATCTTAGCTTCTTGGACTTCCATTTATTTCTCTTATATTCATATAGGGGTAGCACAAAACTCCTATTACATTATCCCTTCATCTTTAGATTGCCTTCCAGACTGATTGGTGACTGTCAGGGAATTCCAGAGCTTTCTACAGCTCTGCAGTGGCTGCACCCTCACTGGCCCCTGTAACATAGACAATTCGTTTACAGGAAGTTCAGGAGCCCTGGAAAGGAGAAGGAATAAGATGACAAAAGAAGAGAGAGAAGGGGTAGAGTGGAAGATGGCTTCAGTTCTGATTTGTACTTCTGGCCTTCTATCTGACCCATGGTCTCAGGACAGATCAAGAACACAATGTTCATCAACAAGTGAAAAATCAGCTGCTGCCAGTGCACGGCTGTGGGCTCGCCCCACCTCACTCCAGCGCCACAGTGCCTACCTCAGAGTCTCAGCTCTCAGGCATCAGAGTCCCCACAAAAATTAAATGTGCTTTTTGTTTGGGGGCTGTTCGTTGTGCATAGCAGCCAGCTTTAGTCTTTTCCTGGGGCTGCTTTGCTTCAGTAGAGCAACTAGTTGTGCTTCTTTCCTATAACACACTTTCACTGGATTTTTGTTTTGGAACTATTTCTTGTCTAATTTCCATCTCACATGAGGCAATGACCCTACTCTAGTTAGCAACAAAACCATAGGTGAGGGATGAATTCATCTCAGGGATTGATGATGGTAGATGGGCTAGTTTCTAAGCTCACTCAGGGTGCCTCAGTCATCCTTGGCTGTTGTCTGGAGACCTCCAACCTTGTGTGTACCTGTCCTCCAGGGCATCATACAACACAGCAGCTGGCTCCCCATCCCCCAGAGCAAGTGAGGGAGGGAGAAAGAGGGTGAAAACAGTTGGGACCACAGTCTTTTTATAACTTAATTTCAACAGTGACATCTCATCATTTCTGCCCTATTCATTTGTTAAGAATAAGTTACAAAGTCCAGCCTACACAGAAAGGGAGGAGATTACAGAGGAGTTGCATGAGAGTATATAATATCCCACCCCAAAGAGATTTCTTGGGCATGTTTTTAGTTGGTTATTTAGAGAAACTGAAGACATAAGACAGCTCTGAAAAATCTGTCTTTTTATTTAAGAGAATTTTGAGCCGGGCATGGTGGCGCATGCCTGTAATCCCAGCACTCGGGAGGCTGAGGCAGGAGGACTGGTGTGAGTTTGAGACCAGCCTGGGCTACAAAAGTGAGCTCAAGGCCAGCCTGAACTGCATAGTGAGACCCTGTCTCAAAAAGAAAAAAAAAAAAAAAATTAAAAGAATTTTACAACTATCCACACTAGTAAATAACAAAAACAGGTAGAGACTTTCGTATCTGACACTTCTCGTGGTAAAGTATTTCCATAGGAAAAAGAGATGACAATCTGATGCCTGGCCTAGAAGACAACCACAGGGAGACTGCGCGTACATAACAAGGCAACCTTTGCTTATTGTTGTATCGGCACTCCCACACTCCAGTCACCAGTTACTTTCTCCTTAGCAGCCCAGGGCCCCTTCCTTTGTTAAGCTCTGTGGGTGGGTCAACCAGCTTGCCCCCTTTGGGTCTCACACGCAATGTGTGTGACTCCTGTGTGAAGGAATGTAGCGATATTTGCTTGCTCTCCTTCCTGTTACTTGCCTATTTGTCAGCTTACTTGGTAGATTACAATAATTACACCTTCCATAAGGAAAAGAATAAGTTTAAAACATCCTTGCAGCATGAATACAAAGAAGCAGTGATCCCTAGAGCTGCATTAGAGGTGACCTGTTATAGTAGTCACATAATTCCACAGGCACAGTTTTGCCTGGAGCAAGCAGGCTGTCACACAATTCATGAGGTCATGGTCAGTTTAGCTAACACTCTGGCACCAGTCATAGCCTATTCAAGAGTGTCAAACCTATGGCACCTATGCCACAGCAGACTGTTTGTATCATGGAGAACTCTAAAAGGTTTGCATCTCTGGTAGTGTTCTGGGATCGAGAAGGCATAACTTGTTTGAGATTGTAGCTTAGTAGTAGAACATGTGCTTAATGGGGGAAGATAGAAGAAATAACCATAGAGAAAAAGAGGGCTGGAAAATGGTAACTTTTAAATTGTGCTTTTAGGAAAAACTGCAGCTTCAGGACACAAAGTTACAGTAACAATGATTTTTTTCCCATCCAGAAAACTTACTTTAAAAAATTCCTGAGGCTCCTGAAGATACAACAAGCTTTCAGGTTAGGCCCATGCTTTCCACCTGTAAATTGAGCCTACATTTTCCCTGTTGCAGACTTATATCCTCAACAAAAGATATGAATTTAACACTAGTTATTGTATTGCATAGTGTTGTATCCTCTACAAATGAAGCAGAGCTATTAAATTGGCAATGGCATATCTGTAAACTTCAAATATATGTGAACCAATTTTACTAAATAGGTAACCTGACAGATAGAAGGAAAACATGTCCTAGGTCACCTATCTTGAAAACACCCCAAGACCGTATAAAACTCCCAACCCTAGAACATCCTGAAATTATTTTCCGTGACAGATGTCAGATACCCTACTTCCTATTCTGTAGATTGGGTGAATTGAGGTCCCCTTCTCTTCTCTGGGTGGCCTTTCTGGTTCAGGTGACACTTAACATAGGCAAGACCCTGGGTAGGTTTAACCCTTAAAACACAATAAATAATAACCAAGGATGGGCGGGAGACCCAGGAGTGGTATTGGAATGCCAGAGTTGTATCCCTAGGTGAGGAAGAATAAAACTGCAGATGGAGGAATTAGAGTAAAAGCAAATTTGTTTTAAAGCTACAAAGGCAAGAAATAGAGCTCCCTGTCACTGGGAAGGTGTCCTGAGTTGGATGCCACCCCCCATACCACAGGGGTGGAGCTGGGGCTAGGTCACAGCAGGAGCTAGTCTTTGGGATTCTAGTACATTCCAGGATTAATAGGAGGCTACAGGGTATGTTTGACCTCCTGCCATCTGCCCTGAGTACTGAGCCCAGAGATCTGATAGATACAAGACTTGTAAGTCAACTCTTTCAAAGGCACAGAATTAGTAGGTACCTTTAAGAACAGAGTGGAAACTAAAGTCAAAATAGATCAAAGATCTAAATATTGAAATAGAAACACTACATCTACTGGAAGACGAAGAAGGTTGAAGACTTAGGGGTAGGCAGACAGCTCATGAACAAAACCCAAGCTACACAGGAAGTACTTCAAAGAATCAACAACTGGGATCTCATCTTATTGTACCTCAATAGAAATCAACAGAGTGCAAAGAAAACCAATAGAGTGGGAAAATGATATTTAGCTACTGTCCCTCAGATGGACTTCCATCTAGAATATATAAAGAATTGAAAAAGAAATCAGGCTCCTGAAATTCAAAGACTCAGTTCAAAAATGGGCATGTGAGATTAATACACACTTCTCAGATGAGGAAATACAAATGGCAAATATATTAAAAAATTCATCTTTGGACATTCAAGAAATGCAGATTAAAATAACACTGAGATTTCATCTCACCCCAGAAAGAATAGCTATCATTAAAAAATCAACCAATAACAAATGCTAGTGGGGTTGTAGAGGAAAGGGAATCCTTTTCCACTATTGGAGGGAGTGTAGACTGGTACAACCACTGTGGAAATTAGTGTGGAGATTCTTCAAAAAACTAGAATTTGAGGTCTGAGTTGATCCAGCCATTCCCCTGTTAGGTATGCTTGCCCCCCTTATTTTAGGCTTTATTTTTTATTTATGTTATGGTTGGCTTATCCTGTCCTGGGGATTGGGCTGGCACACTGCGTGGTGAAGGGGATCAAACCACAGTCCCTGAGGTTGCCTAAGCTTGCCTAGGCAGGCACTTTAGACTGCTAAGCTATCTTACCAGCCCATGTTTTCCCCCTCCCCTCTTAGGTATAGTCTCAGAATTAAGGACATTATAATAATATGATTTGTCATAGCTAAATCATGGAAACAACCCAAATTCCATCAACTGAGGAATGGATAAAAAAAGATATAGTGCTTTTTTTTTTTTTTTTTTTTTTTTACGGTGGAGTACTTACTACTTAGTAATAAAGAAGGATAAACTTGAGGCTTTTACAGGTAGATGGATGCAACTTGAGGCCATATTTATAAGTGAAATAAATCATACTTGCATATGTAAACATCACATGTAAGAAATGTAAAGAGTAAACAAGATCCAAAACATACCATAGATATTGTGAAAGACAAAGAAACTGCTCAAAATGAAAGAACTGGGGATGGGGGAAAGAAAAGAGGAAGGAAGTGGGAAACATGATAGCTAAAATAATTATAGTATTAATTTCTATTAGTTCATTAAAAAGAATGTGCTTATATTATTTGGCTTATTTTTCATGCATATATATTTTATAATCTGAGCAACTACTTTGAAGATAACGATACACAATATAGTAACTACACAATCCCCTATTGTAATATTTTGAAATTCTGTATCATTCTTTTTCTTTGAAATGAAAACAAACAAACAAAAAGAGTAAAAGTGGCCAGAGATAAGAAAGTGTAGATAAAGGACAAGCAAAGCTTGTCCACTTCTGGAAGTAGGCAGAAAATACAAACAAAACATCTGTATAAGACACTGACGTGGACAGTGTTTGCCTTGTGTGCACAATGCCAGCCAGTAGCCCTTGGGAAACAAGGACCCTGCCTGTTTCCTTTCATGTCCTTTGATCCAGGCTGTCAGTGACTTTCTTTAGTGTAACCCACACCCAGGCTTATGCCAGAGCTCAGCTCAGCTCCCACTCCTTTTCACAACGTGCCAAGGAACTCACTTTTTCTGGTGACATTTTGAGCTGACAGCAGCAGAGGAGAACATGGGGTGTCTACAGTTTCTTAGGCCCAAAGTATTCTTTTTGTAAAATGCAAGTCCCATGTTGAAGAAAGGGCAGAAATTCACCTTAGGGAGAAGGAGCTTGTCTGCAAAAATATGTATTGTGGATATTTTTTACAAGTGCTTCTGAATTACACCTAATGTGGCTCTGGGGATTGAATCTAGGACCTCATTTGAGGGAAGTGCTCTACAACTGAGCCACCTCTCTAGCCCCAAGGCTTAATTTTAAGAAACTATCAAGGTTCACTCTATTACTTTTCATCTGCCCTCCATTAGTACATGCTGACCTTAAGGTGCCTCTAGTTCAAATCCATTTCCCTTGAAAATATATTATTTTTTAAATATATTTCTCCAAAATAGGCAGACAGACCATGATCCAGAGTGACCCTGTGGGAGGCTCAGTGTGGAGGGGAAATATGGGCTCTGGGGTATGGCAGACATGCTCTAAAATCAAGCTCTTCACCCTGAAGTCCAAAGATAATCATCTGTGGTTGTGGAACAGGAAATAAATGTGTACACGTGTTTCAAAGGTAAAGCTGTGGAGCTAAAAATATTGACAAAACCTTTGTAGGAAGCAGTTGGAGAAGTAAGAGGGAAATGGAAAAAGAGGTAAATTGGTTCAATCCCTAGTACTGAAAGGGGAGAAAAGCACTTTTAACAAATAGTTACCATGTACCAAGCACCAATGTAGACATCAGATACCCATGAAACAAAACAAAGTTGCTACCATCATTGCTATAATAATAAGCCTATTGGTTAAAGACAGAGACATCAAGGTGACTACCAAAAGCAACAGTTCAAAGTATTAAAAGAGTCAGTGCAGCAGAGCAGGTTTAGGAGAGGAGAGAAACACAGTGAAGAACTGTTTTTTTCCTGTTAAGTCCTGCTATATTATTTGATTTAGAATTTTTTAATTTAAATTGTTACAAGCTGTTCTATTCTTTACTGTATATACAGCAAATTCCTTGAATTCCATGGATCTCAATTCCTTCATCTGGAAATTTGGGATGTTATTGTCTAATATTTTGTTTGTGTGTATGGTACTGGCACTTAAACCCAGGACTTCACATAAGACTTATCCCTAGCCATTTATTTATTTATTTATTTATTTATTTATTTATTTATTTATAGTGGTGCAGAGTCTCACTATGCAGATCATACTTGTAGTGATCCTCCTGTTTTCAGTCTGTCCAGCACTAGGATTATAGCCCTGTGCCACCATACCCGGTCTCAGTGGCTGGCTCAGCAGACCTGGGGGTCATGATGGGCATGCTAGCCTTTTTTTAACATTTCTTTTTCCTTTTTTTTATGGCACCAGTGATTAAACTCAAGACCTTGTGCTTGACAGGCATGTGCTTATGTAGCTAAGCTATATCCCTGGTCCTCCCCTTTTTTTACATTTTAAGACAGGGTTTTGCTAAATTGCCCAAACTTGCCTCAGTCTTATAGAATGCTGGGATTACAGCTGTGTGCCAACATATTCTTTTTTTTTTTTGGTGCTGGAGATCAGACCCAGTGTCTAATGCATGCTAGATGAGCACTCTAGCTGCATGTGGTCTGAACTACATATTAAGACTGTTCAAAAACAAAAATCAAAGTAAGGGGCTAGGGAGATAGCTCCGAGGCACAAGTGCCTGCTGGGCAAGTGCAAGGTCGTGAGTTCGAACCCTGGTCCCACCAAAAAAAAAAAAAAAAAAGTACAAAACAAAACAATAACAACAAAAGACAAGAGCTCTGCCACTTAGCTACATCCTCCGTCCTCTTGAATTCTTTATTATAGTAGTACCTAGCATGAAGTAGTCACACGAATATCAGTCCCTTCCACATATCTCCCACATATTATTTTGCAGCCCAGGGTCTTCAGGCTGAGATTTGACATCTATTATTGAGTCTGGCCTGAACAAGTCACATGATTTTTTTCTTTTGTCTATTTCTGTCCATCTACTCCCAAAATGCTCATCTTAAATTTTCCACATGCTAGAAATACAAACTATACATTGCTAAAAATACAGGAAAGCCTTCAAGCCTCTTAAAAGAACATTTAGCACAGCTGGGGTATAACTTAGTGATACAGTGCTTGCTTATCATGCATGAGACTCTGGGTTCAATTATAAGCACTGCAAAAACAAACAAACAAAAAAACAAATCAAACAATTAAACACTGGCCAAGCCTTAACACAGTTTCCACTTTGATGATTTTTTTTTTTTTTTTGATCTTCTGGGAAGACAGGTAGCCTGCTATTCTTCTGTATTACTGCCTTAGGGAAAAGACAGGGTAATCTGCAGCCTTGTATTTCTGCCTCAGAAGTTTTCACAATGGGATACTTAATCCCTGAGGCACGGAGGACCTCGTGATGCAAGGCCAAGAACAATTGTGAATTCAGGAAAAAGAGAGATCACTGTCTGGGATCAGGATGTAATTAGTAGAAAAACACTAAAGATGTCAAGACAAGGGAACAAGGGAGATTGTTGAGATCCAGCTGGTCATAAAGAGGACCTTATACCTATGCGCTCCTTTTGTGTCTGTGCAGACACAGACATAAGGGAGTGTTTGCAGGTTCCGTGGTGTGTGTGTGTGTGTGTGTGTCTGTGTGTGTGTGTGTGTGTCTGTGTGCTGGGGTGTGGTGCAGGTAATGATGTGCTGGTTAATGTCAAGAAGAGAGCCTTGGGGCCTGGCGGGATGGCTCAGTGGTCTAAAGCGCCTGCATGGGAAGGCTTGGGCGGCTTCAGGGACCACGGTTCGATCCCCGGCACCACATGCTGCGCCAGCCCTACCCTCGGGGTGGGCTGAGCCAGCCATAAAAATGAGTGAATAAACAAACAAAGGTTCTGAAACAAGAAAAAAAAATAAATAAATAAAATTAAAAAAAAAAAGAAGAGAGCCTTGATTTTTAGTGGTAGCCAATCTGAATGATACTGTCACCATGGCCAGTGTTAGGCTATCAAGTTAAAGGCACAAAATATAAGATCAGGACAAGATACACATACACAGTCAGTTCTCACCAGAAAGTACAATCAGTTCCAGCTCATTGTTGGCTTACATTGTCAGCTCTTCTGTTTTTCAAAAACAGGCAACCTCCCTACAGTATCTGCTACTCCAATTATGGTTCTTGCTTTAGCCTTTATTCAGGCTCCTGTTCATATCTCCCAAACAGTTATTCATTGTTACTAAACCAAGCCTCTTTTGCCCACTAAGCATTGACCTAGTTACTGAAATAACAAATTTTACAAAAAAGAAAAATTCTATTTACAAAGTGGCTAACCATAGGGAAACAATCTCCATCTGCCTCCCCAGGAATGGTGTCTGAGGATATTTATGAGCTTAGGGTAGATAGACCTGATGGAGAGTATGTCTAAGGGGTTAATTCTGAAACCAAGATCAGGTTGTTCATTTAGATGTCTTCTCAGTTTCAATTCCACCCTCATAGTTTATTCTTTTTCAAAAGTTCATAGATCACCACAACTCATAGAAAAGCTGGAACAGTTTTGGTGTTTTTATATTTTTTTTCCTTTGAATTCCACATAACCATTAGCAAGACCATTTGTTTGCTCAGAAAGCAGTGAACAGGATGCTGCAAAGCATGTCACTAAACCACCTGCCCTTAAAGATTTGGCAAATTCCTGCTGGCTGCAGAAAACTGGCTAGGCAAGCAAAAGGGGGAGGCTTAGTTCCTGCTGTTTAAGAATTAATTGGCTGCCAGGTTCTCTGGCATCCTGCAGGAAACCCTCTCATATTAGTGTGTGGGGTGAGGGCTTCCCTTTGAAACTCTTCACCCTCTTTCCTCTCCTATGAAATCCTATGTCCTGGAGCCATTCCAGATTAGATTCAGGCCTCATGGCGCTTGACATTATACACTTTAGTGATGAGGATGGGGGTGTGAGAGAGGTATTTAGAAAAAACAATTCGAAACTATAAATATACAGTGGCTAGGGTCAGGCCCTTTGGAAGGGGTCTGGGAAATGAAGGTCTCTAAAGCTGAAGCTTCATTAGCTTTCAGTAAATACTTCCCTGAAGCTAGACACAGACTATACTCGGAAGGAAACTGGAAGTTTGCCTGGTGATGTTAAGTGGTAGAAATTCCCTGATTTTTTTCCTTTTTGATAAAGACAAAGACTTGGAACCCTGTCCCATCTGAAAACTCTCCCTTCAAAACTGATGCTGGAGGCCTTCACCCACCTTTCAAGAAAGCTGTTGTTTTTGTCTCACTCCTGCAGTCTCAGGTGGCCTCTTGCCTATCTCTTGGTAAGGAACAGGCCTGGCAGACCTGCTTTAAGGAAGTAGCTCCTCTAACCTCTACTTCCAGAAGCACTGTGGGTGAGAAGGGACCTCTAGTGGCCAGTCCCGCACGTCGCACCATATTATTTCCCTCGTGTTGTCTTGAAGATATTCTGGTTTACTGCAGTGCCAAGAAGAGGAGGAAGCTGGAGAACAAGTGCCCACAAACTTATCTTCCAGTTTGCTATCAATCGGGAGCCAGAGTTGGAAGCATTCATACTTGGGTTTCTGTCTTAGTCACCATGTTTGCCCCAAGGTCTGCTAAGCCTTAGAATCCTCACCCACCAAAAGGGAATAACATTTAATTATCTAGGTAGAGGGGAAGATTGTGTGTAGAGAGTGAACATACAATACGCAGTAAGTTATCTTACTGTTCCCTTCAAATTAAAATTTCATGGAGGGCAAAGAAGGGAGAAGACATGGACCAGAAGAATTTTTGTTTTGACACTGTATATATGAGTTACAGAAGGTAAGATCTGTCTTAATCTATTTAGGTTCTTTATAAAAATACATACATATGTGTGTGCATGCAATGCACAATTTTTGCCCACGCTTCCATCAGTTTTCTTAATGCTCTAAAGATCATTTATAGTTGGAGAAGTCAAATTAAGGAATTAAGAAATTTGGAAAAGGATGCAGCCAACAGTTCAACGGATTCTGATCCCTAATCTGCCACTAAAGAACCATGTCCTTTTAGATATGTCCTTCTACCTAGCAGTATTTCATTTCCCAAACTATTAAATGAAGCAAAGGCTAGACAGATGTAGGAATGTCAGATACATGATAGGATGCCTAGTTAAACTGGAATTTGAAAGAAATAGTAATCTTTAAAATATACATATATACCAAATATTATCTTTGTCACTTATACATATTAATAGCTGCACATGACTATGCTTCAAAAGTATTTTTTTTTTTTTTGAAATAGAGTTACTTTGTTCTTGAGACTATGTAGTTCGGGCAGTTTTGCACTCAGTATGTGTCCCAGGATGGTCTTAAACTCACAGTAGTCCTGCCTCTGCTGCTCAAGTGCTGGAGTTGTAGCCGTGTGCCACCATGCCCAGTCCAGTGTTCAATAGTTAGTTAAAATTCAAAATTAAATCCAGCAACTTTAGACAGATAGCAATTCAGATCTTTTTTAATGCAAGAAATTGAACCCAAGGCCTCACACAAGTCTCTACCCCTGAGCTTTACCTCCGTCTCAACTCAGCTATAATTTCAGGTCTAAGATTTTTGGTGAGGGGGGTGTGGGAAGTTAGAAGACCATTGATCACTGTTTAAGCAGAAAATTCTGATGTCCTTTGACTAGTTTTATTTTTTTTTAAGAATTTTTTTATTTTATTTATTTATTTTTTTTCTTGTTTCAGAACCTTTGTTTGTTTATTCATTCATTTTTATGGCTCAGCTCACCCTGAGGGCAGGGCTGGTGCAGCATGTGGTGCTGGGGATCGATCTGCGGTCCCTGAAGCTGCCCAAGCTTTCCCAAGCAGGCGCTTTAGACCACTGAGCCATCCCGCCGGGCCCCTGACTAGTTTTACTTTTTAAAGATAGGCTCTGACTCAGTGGTTCAGGATGGCCTGGGCTTTCTATGAAGCCCTGCATGACTTCAAATTCCCAATCCTCCTCACTCTGCCTCCTGAGTGCTAGAATTTTTTTTTCCCTGCCTCAGGTTTATTTGTACAAAGAGCACAAGAGGACACCAGCCCTCTACAGATGGCACCCCAGGGGTCATATCAGTCCTTCTGTTTCTACATCAGCAGATAAGAGGCTTTTACTGTGAAGCCTTCGTAGGGGCCTGGGCACCTTTGGGAGCCTGGGCTGGAGCAGAAGCTGGAGCCTGGGCCTTAGCTGCAGCCTGGACCTTTGGCCAGCAAGGCCTGTGACCCTTGACAATGTGGGCTCAGATGCCCTTTCCAAGCTTGGGGTGGGCAATATAGGCAAGTTGAGCAAGCCTGCAGTTTACTCCCTTTGGGATGATCTTGGGCTTGACCTCCTTGGGCTTGACAAAGGTCTTGATAGCCTCAGTGCATACACTCATGGCCTTGGCATTGTTTGCTTGCATCTTCTTGAAGCCCTTCTTGTTGTGCTTCGTGGCAAAATGCATATTCTGAAGGAACTTGGGATCTACCCCCTTCAGAGATTCATATCTTTGTGACTGAGATTTCTTGATGCTGTTTCTGTCTGAGCCATTTTCAGGACTTGTGCATGGTGTGGTTCTTGGACTTGGCCATAACTGCACTGTAAACAGCAGCTGCCAAGTGCCTGGAACCAAAAGAAGCCTAGCAACCAATTTTAAGCAGGTCAGTAGATGCTGTGTTGGATTCTGAATGGAAAAGGCAGCACATCAGGTCATTGAATTACCTTACCAACCACTCTATTGTCTATTGGAAAGCGTCTAGCTTTCCCATCACTCTAAAAGCCTCAGTGGCATTCCTAATGACCTGGCCAGCTGATCCAGCAGGGTTATGACCTTCTAGCCATTGGCTGAGTTGCTGTAGCTATCACCTTAATATTGGTCATAGCAGAGGGGAAGACTTCGGCTGGATGGCCCAAGGACGGTATTGCTCATCAGTCAGCTGCACCGCTCCTCAGGCCTCTTCTGCCTTCTGGTTGCTTCTCTCACCTGCTCTTCATTCCCATACAGTAGAAAGTATGGTGAGGCCTACTGAATCTGTGAAACCAATCTCCTATAGGGCATCCCTGGGTACACATTCCTTTCTAGGGCAGAGCACTCAGTGCACATCTCTATTTTGTTTCAGAGTAGGCATACTGTTCATCTTTCCCTTATTCTTTCAGGTCATGGCTCTTGAGTAGTCATCATGACCTAGGCCCTGGGCTAGACACTTCCCTTTTTCTAGGAACTTTCATTTTCCTTACCTCAGCCAAGGTCTAGTCCTATAGTCTAGGGTTCTCAAAGAGAAATTTACAAGCTACCGTATTAGCGGGTCTCATTAATGGTGAGATTGCCTAACTGATGGAGGAAAGTACCTTGATATTCCCTGAAGTGATTGTGTGTGTGTGTGTGTGTGTGTGTGTGTGTGTGTGTGTGTGTGTCTGGGTACTGAATCCAGAACCTTATGTATGCTAAGCATGGGACCCTGAAAGGGGCGGGGAGGGAGAGGGAGCTCTTTTTTCTTGGAATGGGGTAAAGTTAATACTTCTCTCTTCTCTCTGAGGGCTGGAAATCCCGGGAAAAGGCCCTCCCAATGTGCCCATTTTAAGGGGGGGTAGTAGGCCCAATTTGTCTTATAGCAAGTGATTCAAATTCTCTTTGTATTTCCTCAGCTGCTCCTTGTTCATGGAACCAGGCTGCTGCTCTCCGCTCTGTCCATTCAGCTCCTGCATGTGCGGCTGTTGGAAAGGAGCCTGATTTAACCACGAGGATGCAGATCTGGACATCAGGAGACCAGCTGGGCCCAGCAGTGATACTCTTCTTAGAAATATGATTTTTGGCCATGGTTTCATTGTATCCTTTCTGCATGTTCTTCTTCTCTCCTGCCTAGCAGAGCTGGAGCTGTCACCATGGAGGTCAAGACAGTGGTGACATAGGAGGGTCTGGCTTACCTGCGGGAGTCTCCTTATAATTCTTATACTCACCTTAATCAGAAAGTAATGGGTGCCAGGTCCTAGACTCCCTTCTCAGTTACCTTTCCAGAAGTCAGAACCTGGACAATGTGCAGTAGATGGGTGTCTATCCCTCAAATTTTCCCACCCTGAGTTTAAGCTGCTTGTAGAGTATATGGAGCATTAAACTCTATTTTGTTTTGTTTTTATGATGCCAGGATTCAGTCCAGGACCTAGTGCATGCTAGGTAAGCACTCTGGCACTGAGTTATACTCCCAACCCTGAACTTTATTAATAGTCCAACCAGCTAAACTACTTAAGTTTAATAATTAACTATTATGCTTAAATACTTTTAGAAAAACCTCTTCCTGTCAGTAATAGGAAAAAAAATACTCTAGAGATGTGCTTAGGCAAGCATATCACTCCTTTGTCACTGCAAAAGTGATGGCATACTATCATTTTTCATCCTGGAAATCCCTCTTCAGCACCTGAGGGAACTCTACAGTGCTATTGACTGTCATTATAGGCATTTTCACTCTAAGACCCATGAAGGCCAGAAGCTTTACCTTACTCACTTATGTTGCTCTCAGGGTATCCATTTCATGTTGTAGAGTCTGTGGAGCACCATTCATCTTGTAGATATCATAGCTTTGTGGAGTTATTACAAAACTTTTCCACAGATGGCGGTAGAGTAACTTTAGAAGCCTCTTTCCCTAATTCAAATAAAGCTATCATATTGGCTTAGGTGGGAATGGTATCCCCAATATTTAGAATACTCAGAAAATAAAAAATACACCATAAAAATCTGCTAAGTACATTTCTCTAACAAGTTAGTTATAAAAATTCAAACATACAGAAAATATAGTACAGTGAAATACTATATATTGGGGCCAGCCAAATAGCTCAGTGGATTAAAGCACCTGCAAGCAGGCACAGGGGACAGGGTTCAGTCCCTGGGCCTGTTCTGCCAGCCCCATCCCTTGGGCACGCTGAGAGAGCAACTGAGACTGGGCATGGTGGCACTCCCAGTTCTTGGGAGGCTGTAAACAGGCGGATCACTGTGAGTCCGATTTAGTGGTAAGATCCTCAACATCCTATAGATCCTTTCCTAAAAATACCAAAAAAAGAAAAAAAGAAAAAAAAGAAGAGGTATGCTATATACTGAAAAAAATATCATGCTATTCATACAGAAAGAGTAGTACAATGAAGATCTATCTATTCCTAGGCTGGGGATATAGCTTAGCAGCATAAGTGGCTGCCTAGCAAGTGCAAGGTGTTGAGTTTTATCTCCAGTACTGGAAAAAAGGAAAAGACCTCTATATTCCTGTGTAGATTTAGCAAATGTTAGCTAATATTTGTTATATTTTGTGTGTTTATTGATTATGATAAATAATCATAATGCTAGGTACACATTATACCACTGAGCTAGATTTCTAGCCCTATTTTTGCTAAATCATTTGAAAGCTATTGTAGTTGTCACACCACTCAACCCTCAAATATTTCATCAGGCCTGTCCTGAGAATTAGAATATTCTCCCATATAACTTTAAAACTATTATCACACCTACAAACAATTAATCATTATTTTCTAGCATCACTTAGAAAGTTGTAAAAGTTGCTGTTGGTGTCCTACTGACTTCTCCTTATCCTACACAGAGATTAGCTCCTAACAGATTCCATATATCCCTATATCCCCACACACTTCTTCTCTCTCTCTCTCTCTGTGTGTGTGTGTGTGTGTGTGTGTGTGTGTGTGTGTGTGTGTGTTTCTTGACATTCTTGGATGGCTTGAATGAGTATACTCTGCCCTCAAAGGACAGGCTAGAAGTCAACATTCCAAATGTCCCTCAAACAGTAAAGGAGTTGACTGATAAATACTCAAGCTCACTTCCCCATAGTGAATGGATTGTGAGGAGTACTCCACTGAATTTCTCAAAGGCTCCACAGCACTGTTCCTGACAGCAGTAACTTGTTCATTAATATAGCCTGTATTACTTTTCTTCCCTCTTCTGTCTTACTTTCTATGCTTTCTCATATTGCCTTAAAAAAATTGTGCTCAAAGCTTTGTTTGATGGTCTGCCTTGGAGGTATCCAGAACCAAAACACTATTCCAGTGCTAAATTTATTTTTAAATGATAATAGTAAAACATGCTGTTCTTGGATCCACAGAGAAACAAACTTAAAACCTGCTTCAGGGAGCTTGCCTCCAGCCCAGCAGGAGTGGCTCTTAGTGATGAGCCTTACTTGTACAATGTAATAGTGAGGCTCTGACTGTTCACTATACCCTACCCAGCCTATCTAGTAATAATAAGGATTATTGCTCAATAAGGGCTTACTATGCAGCAGCTTTACATGTTCCATTTCATTTCTTCCTCATGGTAACTCTGTATGGAGGAAACTATCATTATTCCCATTGCTCTGTTCAAGAACCTGAGGTTCAACAGAGGTTAAGCAACTTTTCAAAGTCACATAGCTAGTAAGAGACAGATCTCTGGTGTATGTAACCAGTGTGCTAAACTATATGAACAATCATAAATATTCTATTTTGATGCATATGGGCATAGTAGCACTTGTCAGATAAAATTGTGCATTGGTAATAATACCATAAACATATTTTTTAATCAACAAAACAAGTTCTTACCAATTGCCAATTCTTAAGAGTTTAACGCAAGAATTCCCCCATTAGATGAGAGCCCAAAGGAACTAAAATGATCTCCTACCGTGCCTGGCTTGACACAGTTTACACACTAGGCTTTCTTTTTCAGCATTATTTAAATTGTGTAGAGTCTTCCAATATTTTGACTGCTGTGAAAATTAAATCTTTTCTTGGATTTGTCCTATCATAATCCCCAAGCTATCAGATTGTGAAAGCACAACCATCCTACTTGAACATGAATTAAGCAAGATGTGCTATACATTTTTTGCATAAGTTCAGCCTTCCATGGAACATTACATCCCTGTTAGTAATATCCAGCCCCACCTAGTAACCCGGGTACACAGGAAAACTTAGATCTTAAGAAGATGTCTTTCCTAATTACTGTCTTCCCTAAGAATCCATAAAGAGAAATAGACTTTGAACCCAATTTACCTTATTTATTTGACTCTACTGTCATAAGCTGTTCAAATTCAAGTATTATAAAGGATAGTAACAAGGACAGAATTCAGGGTCCCAGGCAGAGAACAGATAGGCAAGGAAGTCTGCTTTTCAGAGCTCGACAGGTAAGTGATAAACCTATGCTATAGAGAAGGTAGAGCCAAGTAAGGTAAATTTGTTATGAAAGTTGATGCTTTGGTTGAGAAGAAGGAAAGAGAAGACATCAGTTTTCTTTTTTACAAGGGAATGGCTATGGGGTGAGGTCTGCCAAGAAGCTCACGTCTCAGTTTTTGTTGAATAACTGTTGTGGAGAGTCTTAGAGATAACTCTAGTAATGACCAAATTATGAAATGATTATCACAGTGTGATAGAAATATCTTGGGTAAAAATTTTAAGTTATAAAATAATCAATACTAGTACTGGTTGCATTTTATTAAAAGATTGATGCAGGCTTGTCAGCCAGAGGGGGTGATCCTGGTAGGACTAAAACATGCTCTTAACTAGACAGGCCTGAGATAGGGGAGGCACAGAGGAGACCCAGAGTGGTCCCAGGTATATTGTGGGTGCTGACAGTTAATATCCATGTTAAGGAAATAACACTGCAAGTTGCCAAGATCAATGGAGTAGCCAGGGACTGGGAAGGATGACTGACATCTTATAAGGAAGAGAATATTAATTTAAGCAAGAGAGTGAGTAAGAGCTTGGCCTTGGGAGTCTTGGGTTTGAATATTCACTCTGGCATTTATCATCTTTAGGATTTGAGGAAAATTGCATCATCTCTCTAAAGCTTTAGAAACCACCTCAACAGGGTCCAGCCAGATAGCTCAGTGGACTAAAGTTCTTACTTAGGCAGAATTCAGTGGCCAGGGTTCAATCCCCAGCGTGCCATGCTGGCCCTGCCCCAAGGGTGCATTGGGATGACAATTGAGAGTGAATGTGGTGGCACATGCCTATAATCCCACTGCTTGGAAGGCTAAAAACAGAAGAATCACTATGAGTGTGATCTACATAGTGAGACCTTATAGACCCTGTAGTAAATACACACACACACACACACACACCCCACATACAAAAGAAGAAAGAAGGAAGGAAGAAAGGAAGGAAGGAAGGAAGGAAAGAAAGAAAGAAAGAAAGAAAGAAAGAAAGAAAGAGAAAGAAAAAAGAAAAGAAACTACTTCAACAGGGTGGCTTAGTAGTAAGTAGGGCTTAACTGTGATTGAAAGGACATTGGTCTTAATGCCATTGCATAATATGTGCTTATACTATATTTTATAGAAATACTACTTTTTGTAGTGCTGGGGAGTAAACCCAGAACCTTGAACATGTTTTGCAAGTGCTTTACCACTAAGATAAATCTTTGGCCATAGTAGCATTCTTGAAAGGAAGTAAAGAATACATATTTTTTCCAGATTGAGGTAGAGAATATCTTAGGGAGAGGTATATAAAAGCAAAAGCACAAAAAAAGAGGAGAAAGGATTATTTATTATTTTTAGTCCATACTGGGCCACTGGAAAGGAGTATTAAGGAGAAGTACAAGATAACAAGTTTTAAAACTAGAGCCCATATTTCCAATGAGTCCTTCCTGAATAGATACCATTGGAATCTATGGGATCTTATTCTCTATCATCAGAGAGCAACTTTCCAAAAATAACCAGAGAGAGAGAGAGAGTCCTTCAAAACAAGAATAACTTTGGTTAGTAAAGACTACCTGAGCTTTTGGCCGGAACCACCATCTTCCAGTAATTTGTCAAAATGACTAACACAAAGGGCAAGAGGAGGGGAACCCGTCATATGTTCTCCAGGCCCTTTAGAAAACATGGGGTGGTTCCTTTGGCCACATACATGCGAATCTACAAAAAGGGTGACATTGTAGACATCAAGGGAATGGGTACTGTGCAAAAAGGAATGCCTCACAAATGTTACCATGGCAAAACAGGAAGAGTCCACAATGTTACCCAGCACGCTGTTGGCATTGTTGTAAACAAGCA
>PVJA010023229.1:0-26911 GCA_004027025.1 Myocastor coypus | reverse complement strand
CTTGTGGAGCCAGGGGTCAAACCTTAGTCCATGTGTCTGTCTAATCAGGCAATTTAATATGCTGAGCTATCTGGCTGGCCTTGAATATACTCTTTAATGTAACATTTTTTTCAGTCAGTTGTAGGTAAAGATTTTAAGTGGGTACATCTGCCCAATCCACACTTTCTAGGTTTTTTTAAATTTTTCTCTTTGTTTTTGTGGTATCAGGGATCAAACTCAGGACCTTGTACTTTGCAGGCAAGTACTTATTCCACTGAGCCATCTCCCCAGCCCACTTTCTAGGTATTGAAGGCACTGTTGTGGCTGGCATTTTGCAGGACTTTATTTTTTGCTAAGGTTTTAATGTTATTATTACTAGAATTACTGGCACAATTTAATTTCACAAACAGGTGGAAAAGATACCACCTACAGAATGAGTAACTAAATGTTCAGATAGCCCTTACTATGTTTCTGGATGTATGAGACTCAACAGAAGTGCTGATGTAGAACTCACTAGAAAGATGTATCTCCACAGAGCAGGTATTAAAAAAATGCATCTTCTTAGGACCACTACATTTACAACTAGTGTAGTAGTGTTCTTATGTTCTTATATCCAGACTTCAGTGCAGTAAAAGTAAGAGATGTCAACATCTAAACAGAGGATGCTAAAACAATAATATTTCATCTGAAATGCCAGATGATTATTATGTTCTTAGTATTCTTAGGAGTATTTTTTTATACTTTGCTTCATTGTTATTCTGCTTGCATAGCTACAACATAAAAATGGTTTGGTATTCACCCTATAATAAAATATCTTTGCTTCTATGATTAATGACAATGTGTTTCCAATTATTTTTAGATTAGGTAAAGCCTAGCACGAATCTGGTTCTGATTCAAAAAGAATGCATGGTAGGTTTTAAAAGGTTTTAATAACATATTTTGTGATTGCCTTATTTCAGTGAGGTATGAACAGTACAAAGAAATTAGGTTTTTAAAAATGAGTCCACTGCTTTTAATTCTAATTATTAAAAATTTGTCTTCAAGAAAGAAAAATTGCAATGTTGTCTAATCACTTCAACATGTTTAATAGAAATTGTTTTGCTGTGCCGATGCGCTATAGTGGGAAAGAACATGTTTTCTTCATTTTGTGATTCATGATTAAAAACACAACCTATAACATTTTATATTCCTGCATCCATCTTTCATGAATAGATACGAAATACCATCCTGCCCATTGCTATATTTTTAGCAGTAAATACTCAACAAATATCTGATATTATTGATGAGCTCACTTTTAAAGCAACATTCGTCATTTATACTAGACAACTTTATCATCTTCTCCATTCTGCTACCATGCCTGTACATTTAAAAACTCAGCTGGACACTGTGCTGTACTCTTGTAATCCCAGCATACTGGGATGCTGGAGCAAGGGGATCACGTTTGAGTCCATCCTGGGCAACTTAGAAAACTTTGTCTCAAAATTAAAAAGGAAGAGGTTATGGCTCAGTGCCAAGGCTCTGCATCAGTCTCCGGTATCTGTTGCACTATTCCTGCCACAATCTTTATCTGTCATTGTGCAGTGCACGAACACTGCAGTGATGACCTTGTTTGTGTGTAGTTTGCCTTCTAGTGAGTAGTAAACGGGACAAATAGTGACCAAGTGAGTGACATGCCTTCAGTTTATGTTAATCAGGAAATGAACAGATGGACTTGATAGAGAATAGTAGTTAACATTCTAGAATCACTGGTGCATAGGTCATCCAGTTTGTTTATTTGTTAATTAGCTGTTTTGTATAACAAAAGTTATAGACTTTGAGCTCCTGTATGCAGATGTGGCCTCTCTTTCAAGTCACAGCTGGTTTTCACAGTTCCTCACTGTTTCTTCAGTCAGCCAGCTCAGATAACCCCATGCATTTGTGTGGTCCACTGCTGGCTGCCATTACTTGCAGATGTCTTCCTCTTTGAGGTAACAGATACTTTGTTTTTTTTCTTTGGAATGCCAGTCTCATCCATGTGCATACACGAACACACAATGCATTCACTGTTTCATGCACTCATTCATTCAATAACTTCTGTGTGACATTTACATTTTGCACAGCTTGGGCAAAGAAGAAAATCAAGATTCAGTATTTATTTATTTATTTATTTATTTATTTATTTATGTATGTATTACCTTTTTGTAATTTAGGAAAAGGTCTACAGGGTGGTCAAGGTCTCACTACTAGACTGGACTTGTGGTGATCGACCTGTTTACAGCCTCACAAGAGCTAGGATGACAGACATGTGCCACCACACCCAATCTCAATTGCTGTCTCAGAGCACCCCAGGGTGGGGAAGCCTGCAGGGCAGGGTCAGGGATCAAACTCCCATCCTCTATGCCTCCTTGTAGGCGTTTTAATCTGCTGAGCTATTTGGCCAGCATTTAAAACTGAGAATTTATTCCAGGAAACAAACTATGTGATTATCTATCTTTCTCTTTCATCTGTCCTTTAACTTTATGTTCACACAACCAAAATTAATTTCTTCTTTCAAACACCCAAGGAACTTCCTGTTGCACACACTCTCCAAGTGCTATCCTCCTTAGGAGCCCTTTATTTCTTTTATGTCCTGGCATCCCTCAGAACATCTAGAATTTACAGCTCAGCATACTAATCTGGCTTCACTCTTTATGCCTTGTGGCTAAAATTTTCTGCTGGATGGTTAAGATCAAGTTAAAGCAAGACCTATTAACAAAACATGTAACTTTTGTATCTGGCAAGGTCAGTCAAATCCCCTCAGCATTTGCCTTGAAACCACGTACAGCATTTTGTAGAACTATTGTCAGTGTCAGTGTCAGCTGTCTGGATGAGTCACAACCATTGCTTGACCAGTTTGCTCTCCATGAAAGCCTAAGACAATGTTTTCTCTCTAGGCGACTCTCCTTTGGCATACTATGTATTTTCAATCCCTTTCCTCTGTGGCCCCATAATCTCCTTTAACAGAAAATTTGGCACACCACTGAGTTATAGCATGTTACAGAACAAGTTTTATTATGTCCTGAGTCCTCCCTGAGCTTGAAGGGCTAGGGCCAAAATATTGGTTATCCTTGTAGACCTTCTTTTTCTCTGATTTTTTTGGTCCTCAAACTTAGTTCTTAGCCCTCCAGAAGAGAAGCTTAGTGATACTATTACTCTATAGTATAGGTACTTGAGCTTAACATCACTGTCTTTCTGAATATCAAATTCCTTAGACTAACATGGAACCGGTATTCTCCATCAATCATTGATATTCTAGTAAATCCCTATAGAATATGATTTTTTAAAAATCTGTTACACTTTTTTACACAGAAATTTAAAAATCTAAGCATATGCAAAATTGCAGCTGGTCAATCTTATAACACTTTTCCTTATCTCATTTTCTCTGTAATTACCCTTTTTTGTTTTCTTTTAAGACAAATATTTACTTGAGAGAGATTATAGCAATAATTGAAATTACATTAGATGCAGCACACATCTAAAACACCAAAGTGACAGGCACTCCAAACATGGTTTTAGTATTACACATTGCTATCTTCAGTGTCAAAAACCTGTTGGAGATCCTTAAGACCATTGTCTAATTCAGCCTGTGTATATAAGTGCATGGTTTTGTCCCCGCCATGTTTCCTAACTTTTCTGTTTGCTGTCTCTTCCTTGTTGATTCCTTAAGTTATTGATTTCTACTTAGCTGTGTTATGCCTTTCCATTTTTATTTCTTCTTTTGCGTTCTTACACTAAGGAGACTATACAATATTTATACATGTAAGTCTGGTTTATTTCACTTATGAAGCTCAAGTCAACAGCTTCCGACATTGCCAGTTCTGCTGATAGCCCACTACTATTATGGACTATTTGACTATACATACAACTGCTTTCTCTTAGTTCAATGAGAAGAAAAATTTGTACCAATAGTGTTTAGAAAAATTATCATCTCTTCATCTTGTATTCTGAACAACTACTATGAAGACAAGAATATGTATTGTATTGGTTATTGTGGCTGTCCTACTTAACATGTTTTGAAACTGTCTCATGGTTATATCTTTCTTATTAAAATTAATAAGATTTTTAAAAATTACATATCAAAAAAGAACTTACAGAATTATGTCTAATTGGGAGAAGTCACTCAACTTATGTGCATTATGTGAGCGAGGAAAATACAAAATGAAATCATCATGTTGTTCACACGATCCTATTGCTTTTTATATGTTGTAATATTATAGACTGCACTTATTTACATTGGAAACTATGTCAAGGGCCTCATGGCCAGTGCCTTCCTAATAATGCAATTTTGACATTTCATTCCCTCAATTAACTGTCCTTAATTATTTAAGTTGAGAGGGAATATTTAAAATATATATAAAATTATATAGAGATTGAGTTTCAGGAGGAAAGTAATATGAAATCCAATCATTATTAATTTATGTTTTAGAGAAAGTTTGAAAATCCTGAATGAATTACAAGGTAGAGGATTAGATGGCTAAACCATCAAGTGAGGAAATAGGCATTAACTTCTTGACAGATGTAGTTCTTCAAATATTTTTTCCCATTCTGTGCATTGTCTCTATACTGTATTTATTGTTTCCTTTGTTATTCAGAAGACATTCAGTTTGATGTAATTTCGTGTGTACATTGTTGCTTTTGTTGCTATGTTTTTGAGGTTTTACCAAACACTGCTTGCCCAGACTAAAATCATTCATATCTTCTAGAAGTTCTATAGTTTGGACTGTTACATGTAAGTCTTTATTCATTTTTACATGATAAGAAATCAAGGTCTAATTCCATCTTTCTGCATATGGACATCCAGTTTTTTCCAGCACCGTTTCCTGAAGACAAGATGATCTTAATCTCCATAGAAGCATGTGGTAAGGTTGGAGGGAAAAACAGGAGCATGTTCCAAATACAAGAGAAAAAAACAAATCCAAGAGAGGCAATGACAGCATGTCAAAGGCTTCTCAGAGACAAAACGAGAGGAAGACTGACAACTGACCAAGGGATTTGATAACAGAGAGACCACCCGCAATCCTTTGATGGGGTAGTGGATATGATTAAGAGAGAATGGGAGGGCATGGGTGGAGACAAACACTGGAAAGTATGTAAAGGAGATTTGCTATAAGTGAAAAGCAAGGTGGTATGTAGAGAGGGACGTAGAGTCAAGAGGTGATTTGCAAGATGGAATAAATGACCTGTGTATCAATCTTTGAAATTTGTTCACTGGAGGGGAAAATGTTGCTGATGCTGGAGGGGGTGTGATAGATTTCTGAAATAATGCTCTTAACTAGGAATCTAGTACACACGAAGAGAGTTGGCTTGGCCATAAATGTGTAAAGGGAGAGTGAATATGCAGAGACAGGGAAATACACAGCAGGTATGGATGAGTTCTTATAGAAATTGGAAGCTCAGTAATTCTGTTTCATCTGTAAAACAAGAAGTAAGTTCGACAGCTGAGAGTGAAGATGAAACAGGAGTTGTTAGAAATCTAAGAAGAAAAGCAAGGCATGAAATAGTCATCCAGGAAATTGAGGGAGACAGCAGATGAGAAGTGAAGTAGGATAGCTGAGTAACCAAAAACAGCTTACTTGAGATTAGTGGTTAAACTCTTAAAGGGAAAACAAATTATTCCAACAAATGACTTTCAACGGAGTAATCTATAAATAATAGAAAACTATCTCCTACAGTTCTATAAATTGAGAAGTCCAAGATCAAGGGGCCAAGATCCAATATTTGCAGAGAGATTATGCTCTGCCCCAAATTGCTACCTTTCTGCTAAATCCTAACATGCTCCCTCCAACCTCCTGTACAAGGGTGTGCACCCCATTCATGAGTGCTCCACCCATAAGCTGGTCACCTCCTAAAGGACCAATCTCTTGAAATTCACACATTGGGGGTTGAAATCCATCATATAAATTTTGAGGGAACTCTATAACAAGCAGTATGCATCATTTTAGATTTTTTCCTAACAGAACTTAGCAGAGAGCTGAGACTTAGATTTAAGATTTTACGAAGTACATGTGATAACGTGAGAGGGAATGACACAGAATGGTGCACATACGCAAGGAATAATTAGCATGGTGGGCATGGAGTTAAACTTGGCAAGGAGACCTTAGGTGAAGGGCCCTTGGAAAAGTAGTGGATTAAAAATCTCACCAGATTTGTATTTTGCAAGGGAGAAGAAAAAGTTAGTGGTTAGATTTAAGATTCTCAAATTTACAATTTATGCCTCCATAAGTGGTAGAGATTGGGTCTGGTATGACATAAGCTTAATAGTTAAATAGCTGGAAAGACAAGATTATAGGAAGAAAGGAAGTCAAGAAACCAAGAGTCCAAGATACTTGGAGAATTATTATTGTTATTATTATTTTCAATACTGGGGATCAAACTTGGGACCTTGTGCATACCAGTCTGGCACATACACCACTGAACTGTCACCCAAGCCCTATTGGAAGAATTTTTAATGTCACTACTGAGGTCAAAATTGAAGAATATGTGACAGTATACCAAGAGCCAAATAAGAGCAGTAGATTCCATAGCTTGGGAATCAAAGCTAGGATTTACAAAGAGGAAAAACAGAATTGTTTGCAGGGATAATATAATGCAAGTTGGGTGTCCCCGGGGCTGTGAAGGTGTTGAACAAAACCACCACTGAAAGGGAGCCACAGGGCATGTGAAGCCTTTAGAGAGCCAGTTTGTAGTGGTACCGTGGAGGAAAAAGTCATTTCCAGAATAGGTAGAAATAAGAGGAACTTTGCATCTAACTAGCTGAGAGTTGTGGCAGGCTAGACTGCCTATTCATTTAAAAGAAAAAAAAAAAAAAAAAAAAACAAAAAAAAAAAATGTGTGTAGGGAATGGTTCTGCAAGTTGGATCAAATCACTACTGATACCTTTGTTCCAGCAATTCGTCTTTGCTTTGTCATCAACTTATTGAGCAAATCTGTAGTTTCACATACTAGAACTTTTGGTCACTTCCTCTCTTTCACATTTCCCTTCCATTCCCTGGAGGATAGGCTCCATAGGCAGTAACACACACCTTTATCGTGGTTATAATAGGGTTCAGTATTCTTCATAAAGCAATTATCTGGCCCATCCAGGAGTTTAGTTATTTGAAAATACCAAACGTGGGAAGAAATGGCACTGAGGTTCAGAGGCAGCTTACTTACATTGGCAGCCTTGACTGGCACCACTCCCAAAGAGTCAGAGCCTCACTGTGCCTGGCTTTGTGACTTTTATAGGGAGAGGTAGCAGAGAAGTACAAAGACAGATTCAGAGCATTGTGATTGGAGGTTTGGGTGACATCATGAGCTGCTAAGGACACTTAAACATCCCTAGTTCATTTCAAGGCCATCAGTTAAACAAGCATGGCTGTCCCAAAGGAAGAAATGTCCCATTAGCAGGCTTTTCTGGATATGTCCATCTGATTTTTGTAAGCAGTCTTGGCAGACTTTATTGAAAATTTTAATTTGCCTTTGTTACCAAGTATAAGCATTCTCCTCCCGCTGTTCCCTAAAAGGCAGAAGACCGTGAATGTTAAGGTCAGCAGACACCACACTTAGCCAGTCCTGTCCAGTCTGTTACCCCCGCACCCCTTTCCCCACAGCCCCATCCCTTGCTCTTTTCATATAATTAAACTACTCAAAATTCTGGCACTGCGCCTGTTTACATCATCTCACTTCTGATTAGAAAGTTCCTTCTAATCATTGTTAACCTTCCTAGTTCACATTTAGTTCTCAGCTTAAACATTTACTCAAAAATATTTGTTTGAACCTCCTTGACCAAACATCTGAATCCCCATGTGACTCTGGCATCAACCCTATTTAAGCACTTCACTGAATTAAAGTCGCCTGCACATTTACTATATCCTTTATTATTTGGATGCAAGCTCCTGTAGGTAAGGCACTGGGTTTTGTTCACCTGTGTTTTAGCAGTGCACTGCTGGAGGAGGAAGAAGGCAAAGTGTGAGGAAGGGAGGGGGAATGGGTACTTTGTTACAAAACTAAAGCAGACTAAGTCTTGGTGGGGTTTTGTTTCCACCCTTCAATAAACAAAAGTAAGTGATAGAAAGCCTGAAAAATATGAAGGATAGAGATGTAAGTTTGAGCTTTTGTGTATAGACCTATAATAAAGGCAAATTATCTTTGATGCAAACTTTTCATCTCAATGTTCCTGTTTAATTTCCTTCTTACAGTGCTTTTAACATTTTGTATCACTTTGATATGTAAATTTGAAGCATTTGAATTGCTCTAGGAATCTAGTATTTCATATTTTATTTATTGTGAGATGCTATTAATGACAGACAACTCAAAACATTAACCCTACATTAAGTATTACACCATTGTAAAATATTTCATAGTTTTAAATTGTTATTAAAATGTCCATTTTAGAATTGGAAACTATGGTGATATTTCTAATAGTACGGGATAAAATTTATTAAATGCTTACAAAATGCCAAATGGTCTATATAAGCTATAGTATTTAATTGTAAAAACAACCCAAGGTAGCAAGTTCAACCATTAGCATATCACATATGAGGAAGTTGAAGTGTGGACAAGTCAATTTCAGTGAGGTAGTAAGCCCCCCTGCCAGTCTAAATTTTGAAGCTACACAGTCTTATGCTAGAGCAGTATGGTTCATTAGAATTTTATTTAGCAACTGAAGCATTGTAGATCTGCATTAGCCAGTGTGGTACCCACTAGCCACAAGTGGCTAATGAACAACTGAAATGCGTTCAGTGTGATTAGGTAGGTGAATTTTGTTTAACTCATTTACCTTTAACCTAAGTAACTGATAGAGGTGGCTGTGTTGGAATGTGAAGCTTCTGAAGTCTGTTTTTAAAATCCTGGGCTGGGTATGGCACTACACACCTGTAATCCCATCAATTGGGAGGCAGAGGCAGAAGGATCTCTGTGAATTCAAGACTAGTCTGTACTACATAAGTGAGCTTAAGGTCAGCTGTCTTAGTTACTTTTTGCTCGTTGCTGGGACAAATACCTGACACTCAAAATGAAGGAAGGAAAGGTTTATTTAGCTCACAGTTCGTGGAGGTTTCAGTCCATATTCGCCTGGCCCAAGGCTAAGTGGAACAGGGCAGAGAGCATCGAGTTCATGGTGGTGGAGCAGCAACAAAATGGTGGCAGACACAGCCAATCAATCAGGGCAGCAGAGCAGCAGCAACAGCTCGAATCTGTCTCTCTCTCTCTCTTTATATTACATGCAGGCTCTCTGCCTTAGCCCCCCCCCCCGCCTTAGGCTACACCCATAATCCCAGAAGTACTTCCACCCATAATCCCACCAGTACTAAAACCCATAATCCCAGGGGTCACTGATCAAGTCTCAAACTCTAGAAGTCTCCACCCAATGACTACATGAGGCTTTGGGGGGACAACTAGACATAAACCATAACATCAGCCTACATTATATAGTGAGACCCTGCCTCAAAAGAAAAAAATCTGCATTCTCCTACTTCTCCTTGCAAATACGCTGATAACAGACGAACAGGATGTTGGAAAGGCACACGTCACTCCCAGTGCATTGCCCCTGGAGTTCCTTAAATGTAGATGTGCTTCCTGTGCACTAAGACAATTCAGAAGGGAGCTGAGAAAGAAAAACTCCCTCATTTACCCTTTTCTTAAGCATAGAGGTAATGCAGTGCTAAGTAGGGAAATTTGTATACAACTTTTACTTTGAATTAGTCTTTTGCCTTTGTCTTACTTTTTGTTTTAACATTTTATTTCAGGAGATAGCTAGAATTCACCTTGATCTATATAATGCTAAAAAATTAAGTTATTTATTTATGTATTTTTAAGAGTTATTTAAAATAAGTTTAAATCTAACTTACATTTTTATCCCCTAAAAGTTCTGGAAATACCTATGTATTCATTCAAGGATGATATACTCCTAAGACACATTAAAAGGCATCTTTTATTATCCAAATAACAGTTTGTGTCAGCCAGAATTACCTAGAGTAATAAAACCAAGAAGACAGATGGATGATGGGTAGATGCATAGATGATCGGGCAGACAGACAAACAGTCCACAGTCTTCTGGAACTGCGTAAGTTGACTGAAGAACTGCTTCTTCGAGAAAGATCACTCATTTTGTGTGAGTCCCTCAGTAAGACCCACCCATTGTGTGGACAGTAGTCCACTTTACCCATAATCAGCTGATTGGAATATTAATCTCATCTAAAACTACTTGAAAAGAAGCATCACAAATAATTTTTGCCACGACCTAGCAAAGCTGACATGTAAAATTAAGCGTCACGTGGTGTGTTCAGCTTTTGCTGCAAACAGCAAATTACACTCTTCGTGGAGTACATGGGAGGAAAGTGACTGTCACTGAAAGGCATTGCTTTCATATAATCAAGCAAAACTGGCATGTTTAATGAGTTATGGCATTCTAAAACTCTTTTATGTTGTGAGTGCTTTCATATTTTCCATAATTTAAGTAAAAGGATGGAGACTGTTCTAAACATTGTTTTCTTCACAGTGAGATTATTGCAATGTTAGTCAGAGTTGAATGTACTATTACTTCTGTGAAGTAACTACATAGAACATCCAATATATTTGAACAACAAAAATGAAGGAGACTGTATAGGAAGATATTATGTTACACATGACATAATTAAGGATAGAACAATAGCTAATCATAAAATAATAACTGGAAATCATATCCCCTCCTAGTTACACTTCAAGTAGGCCCCATTAAGTGTTAAGTCACATTTCTCAATGATTACAAACTTTTACTGATTAAAACTATTTCAGATTGAGCAACAGGATTTGGTTGGAGCTGGTTTATAATTTTACAGCAAGGATCTCAGCTGAGTGCTTTTTTAGCATAACTTCTTTGACAAAAGTATGAAGTTTTACTTCACCAGGGTAAGCCTTTGGGAAGAGACTTGGAGACAGCTGTTTCTTGGAATTTTAACGGCCTCTCATGCCATTGATTTTCCTTTCCCTGAAAGCCATGCTGTTGGGTACTGGAGATGATCGTTCCCAAGGGAGGAAGAAAGCGCCTTCTTACGTGCTTTCCCAAGCATGTCACTGGTGTGAATTGCTCTTACTGGTGAAGAATTAAGCACCTTGGCATGTGCCCCTTTACCTAGTCACGTTGTCCCCCTGATGGTTTCGCCAGAGCATCCCATTCAGTGGTTGTGCACCAGGCCTTCTGTGTGTGACTGTTGTGAAAGATGGAATTTTATGTTGGATTAGACACTGCCAGGTGCAGCCTTTGTTTCAATAGTTCACAAGAGAAAGTCGAACTCAAAGTTACTGTAACTTTGAAACTAAGAAGAAAAGCTCCATTGCGTGGTGAGTTTAATTTAGCACAGGCCTGGGAATATCATGTCTAGCGTCATGAATTAATGTTCGCTAAGCTGTGCGCTTCATTTGCAGTCCAGATGAACAGACCTCCCATAATAAGCCTGTCCAGTCAGCTGTGCAGTGTCTGGAGCTTTGTGCCTCTTGGTTAAATTAAACAAATGTTGTTGTTTCAGGTGAATGACTCAGAAAATCTCTTGCCCTTTTTCAGCAAGTATTGCACAGAGAACCATCCATCGGAGATAATAAGAAAAAGAGAGCCGGCCAGACAGCTCAGTGTATTAAAGCACCTTTTTAGACAGACACAAGGGACCAGGGTTTGATCCCTGGTTTGCTGTGCCAGCCTCACTCTCTGGGGCACACTGAGCTAGTGACTGAAACTGGGTGTGGTGGCATGCACCTGTAATTCCATCACTTGGGAGGCCAAAAATAGGAGGATCACTACAAGTCCCATCTACACAGTGAGCCCCTGAAGACCCTGTCCTCAATACATAAAAATAAATAAATAAGTAAATAAGGCAAATAGAAATCAAAAGACTCTTAAGGAAATCCTTTATCTCCCTCCCCCACCACTGCCCATATACACAGACTTCACTTCCCAGCCTCCCAACTGTAGCCTTTCTACCCTTCCCTCTGCTGCTGACCTGAGTCGTACTCAGCACAGGTTATGCAAAGCACTGACATCAACATTTTCTCTCAAGACTTCTCATCAAAGACCTTTGTGTCCTTAACTTTTCTTTTACTACTCTTCAGCAACAGGTTACTTGAAGATTGAAACTTGTTTATTTACTTTGCTGCTGCCTTGTGCTGTTTTTGAATTAGTACAGAGAAATAGATTGCTTCACCATAGCTTTGTCCCACGTGTGTGCCACATGCTTGGGTCACAGCCAGCACCCCACAGCCCTTCCTCCCCTCCATCTTTTCCCCTAAAATTTACATGGGAAAGACAACTTGCTACTTCTCATTCTGAGTCTGCTGTATTTCCCTCAATGTGATGCTCTCTATCCATCTATTTTCCTCCCAGTGATGTACTTTTTGCTCCATGGTGTGTGTACGGCATGCTTTCTTCATCCATTCTTCTATGAGCAGGCACCAGGCTGATTCCATACTTTGGCTACTGTAATTTGTGCCATAATAAGTGTAAACACTTAGGCAGGTGCCTCTAGAGTATGTTAAATTTAATTCTGTTCAGTGTATAACAAGAAGTGATAATGCTGTATCATACAGTAGTTTTATTAGTTTTTGAGGAGTCTGTGTACTGATTTTTTTTTTTTTTGGTCTTTTTTTGAGACAGAGTCTCATCATGCCATTAAGGCTGCCCTTGAACTCATTTGATATCCCAGGCTAGCCTCAAGCTCCCAGTGATCTTCCTGCTTGTTCGCAGCGTAGAAGGGTTCCTCTGCCTCTACATCCTCAAAAGCATCAATGGCTTTTTGTATTCCTGATGACAGACATTAATATTTTTATTTCTGTTTTCCAATGGTTTCACAGTGTGTTTGCATAGCTTCAGTCACTAATTTGTGCATGGATTTTAACTGATACTCTGCTCTGTCTCCTAGTGGGGTGAATCTACATGTGCATGCAATATATATACACAGCCCAGCCATGCATGTAGAAAGCTTTACTGTCCCAATGTCATGCAAAAAGTGCCACTGCTCCTTATTTAGTACTTTATAAAGCTTTTCTGCCACCAAGATGAAATTACTCAAAAATAAAAATTGATATTTGTGGTTTCCTGGGCTACATGGCTATTTAGAAGTTCTAAAATTCCATTCTCTAGAATGTGATGCTTTGTGCAAACTGTTTACCCATTTGAGTTTCTAATCATACACACTCAAAACAGATAACACCCATAATTCCTGTCCCTTAGGTCTCGTTTTACCCAGACTTTCTACTGGATTTCACATTTCTTCAGCCAACTACTGAGGAACACATGGGCTTGTAGGCTCTTTATGTTTTTCTTTCTTTTTTTTTTTGTATGTATTAGGACAGGGTCTACAGGGTACCTTGGGCTCATAGTGACTCTCCGGTTTTCAGCCGCCCAAGTGCTGGGATTACAGGGGAGCACCACCACACCCAGCCTCAATTGCTGTCTCAGTGTACCTTGTGGGTGGGGCCAGCACAGCACTCGGGGCATCGAACCCTGGCTAATTCATT
The DNA here is from genome assembly GCA_004027025.1 of Myocastor coypus. Taxonomy (NCBI): domain Eukaryota; kingdom Metazoa; phylum Chordata; class Mammalia; order Rodentia; family Myocastoridae; genus Myocastor; species Myocastor coypus. Next base: position 13,450 of record PVJA010023229.1, on the reverse strand, counting down.
CTGCCTAAGCAGGAGCTTTAGTCCACTGAGTTTTTCTGGCCAGCTCTTGTTTTTCTTTTTTAAACAAAGTCATCATTTTAGGAGAATTCAACTTAACTTTTAATTGCTAATGAAAGTTATTAGTTAATAATATATTAAAAACAAAAGGCTCTGGAGGTTCCTCAATTCCTGTCTCTTGGTAAAAGAAGTTTTGTTAGTTTTCTGAAAATCTTTCTGATGTTAGCTAGTATGTTTCCTTGGCTTAAGTATATCATTGGTAACTGTTCAGGCTTGTTTCCACAAATACATGAAAAATCTGTAGTGTGCAATGATGTTGCAATCCCAGATAGTTTTTGTGTTTTCTACTTTTTTTATGGATATCTGCTTTAAGTACATTTATCTACATCTACTGCTACTGAATGCTTTCCTGAAGATTTCATGGTATTTGAATGAACATTTGTGGGGCATGAATTTTCTGTGAAAACCTTTTCATCTTCACTGAGATTATCTTTATTTTTTTTATTTTTTTCCCTAACCCTAACCCTAACCCTATCCCTAACCCTAACCCTAACCCTAACCCTAGAGATTATCTTTTTATAAGACATAAAAGTAATAATGATACTTTTCAGAATGGTGCTTTTAATTTTTCTGACTTTTAAAACCTAGCTGTTAGCTAATGTTCTACTCCAACAAATATTCAGAGGATGATCAAACTACCCATAGAAAGGGGTTTCAAGCTCTCTCCTCTCTTAGTAACAGTTGAAGTGCTATGAAGCACTGTGTACAATCCAGAGAAGGAAATGCTTCTCTTCTACTCAAGCAGCTTGTATCTAGGACTCACTGAAAACCTTCAGTTAGCTTGAGCACACTCTACTGCACATGATTCCAGTTAGACACACAACCATTTTGGCACTCAGGATTTTCTTTCCTTTCTCAGACTGTACTTTTATGTCTCTCCATCTTTCCTTACCTCTGCTTTTCTTTCTCCATGAAATTGACAGTACTCCTTTAAGATATTACTTCCTTAACACATGAGGTGATGCTACATGACAGTGGGTTTTTGTCATTTGTCTGACACCCCAACAGACACACTACTCCTTCCCAAGTCCCACACCCAGTATACATATCCATCTGTCCTACTCATATGAAAGAGAAAATTCAATTTAGAAAGAAGAACTACAGGAGCCAGATGATGGAGGATGGTCTAAAAACTATTTGCTTTGGTTACAGATACAGATGTCCTTTGGTTACTTGCACAGTATCTATAGAAACCATTGGTTCATGTCATTCTTAAATCACCCTGGTAGGTAAATCTTGCTCCATTTTTGCAGAAGCAGAGATGGCAGAAACAAAATATGAGTAGTAAGAAGGTACTAACCTGGAGTTGTGCCATACTTTGGTATAAGCTGAGATTATGTCTTTCTAAATATTTAGTTTATGTAAAATTTATTCGAATCAATTCATAGTGCGGAACCACCAGGAGGACTTCTAATCACCCAAGGCCTCACTGCCACATGGTCACTTCTTTCTATAACTGAACCCTTGATCTCAGCTGAATCTCCTCTTCTGGCCTAGGACTTTGCATCTCTTAGTTGCAGTATAATCCAGACATGAAAAAATGGTATTTCAAATTTATTGCTCACTTTTCATTAAAAACTGAAGCAGCTACTATAGAAGTTAAAGAAAGCAATTTAGAAAATTTTTCTCAGTAGAATGAACTATGGCAGAATCCAAAATACCTATACTGGCTTAGGTTTTGAAAAAAAAATGCATCCTACTGTGTAGTTAATAATTGATTCAGTATCAAAATATTTTTCTCCCAATCTGCCTTTATTTATTACACCTTCTTTCATAAAATTATTTGTTCTTAATTTTGGTAGGGAGAAATTGTCGAAATTTGAGAGAAGAAATTTTGGATCGTTTGCATTGTCTGGCATATAAATTCAGAGAATTTACATATAGAATAATTTAGAACAATTTCAGATATCAGCGATTTTAAATTTTTGAGCTCAGAACTTTTATACTCCTAGAAATAAGAGAAAGTTCCAAAGAATATCTGCTTATATCATTTATAACTATTGGTTCAGATCATACTAGCTATTAAAAGAGAGAAATGTAGTATTTATTTACAAATAACTGATTCTATGGGGCTGGGGAGATAGCTCCATGGCACAAGTGCCTGCCAGGCAAGTGTAAGGTTGTGAGTTCAAACCCCAGTCCCAGAAAAAAAAATACAAATAACTGATTCTATAGCATAAGTGTTTTATGAACATAAATGTATTCTGCAAAACAAAATATGAGTAAGAAAATTCACACTATTGTTATTTTGACTAGTCTGTTCCTCATCTACACTGATTGAGGAAACCTCGATTTCTCATTACTGTCTTTGTTTCTATTGAGGCATAGGGTGAAACCACAGCTTCACAAAGATGTGTAGAGGGGAATTTATTTTGGTTGTGTTTTCAGATACAATTATATCATATTCTTTGATAGTATATGAAGTTGACACGCAACCGCTTCTTATAGAATATTATTTATTATTATTAGGTAAGACCCGACAACAATCACTAGGATGCAAAATATGTCCAGTCTGCCCGAATTTTTATAACGAGTCTGATTGTGTTTTCTTGTGCTAAGCCCAGTTCTGAGCACTTCACAAATGTTAACTGTCCTAATCCTCATAGCAAATCAATGAGAACAGCATGGCTATGAGCTGCATTTTATGCAAAAACAAAAACATGAACTCTCTTGGAAATAAATTTGCCATTTAATCCTCAGCTACAGTTTTCCAGGAGAGTAATCTCAAACTACAAAAGGCCTAGTGAAAAGAATGTGTGGTCAGACTGCAGAGTTAGCGGTAAGCTTATGTTGTATTGAGAGCTCTGATGATATACTGGTAAATTATAAAGAAAATAATATAGTAACCTAATTATCCTATAGGAGGTCAAATAACATTTGTTGTGAGTGATCTGTTGTTATACATGCATTTTTTTGTTTGTTTTTTAGGGAAGAGTCTACAGAGTGTTCAGGGTTTCACTACTAGACTAGATTTATAGCAACGTGCCTGTTTGCAGCCTCCCAAGAGCTGGGATTACAGGTGCACACCACCAAGTCCAGTCTTAATTGCCATCTCAGCATGCCCCAGAGGCAGGGCCAGCTAGGCAGGCCTGGGGATTGAACCCCTGGCCCCTATGCCTGCTTGCTCAAGCAGGTACTTTAATCTGCAGAGCTATTTGGCTAGCCTTTATGCATGTGTTTCTAATATAATTTTCTCTTAATAGAACATATATGAACGTAGAACTAGTACCATTTGTGGATATAAATTTTACCTGATTGTGCTTTGTTCATATATATTCTCTCATAATATTATGAAATATTATTAAACTAATTTTGAGAACCTATATTTCAGATCTTGAAAGAAAGGCACCTAAACATTTTTCATGACTGTAAAAGTTGAAGAATAGAGCAGTGACAGTTTTGGGCAACATAAGTTTTGAAAGGAGGGACCAGGTGAGGCAGGACCTATGGCTCTCCTTATTGATACAGGCAGAGAATGATGGGCACTAAAAGCAGCTCCTTAAAGCACATTTACTCTGGGTCTCTTAATGCTGCTTAGACGTCCCCAGGCTACAGTGATCTAAGAAACCCACTGTCAGTAATAGGTCATAGATATAGTAGCTGTAATATTGTGAGAACTTCTCTGTTATGAATAAATAATAAGAGAAAATAAATAGAAAATCTCAGTTCAAGTTTACCTATGGAATCTTCTGACATTTGAAAGAAACATTACTGAGTAGCCTTAAAGCCATCTGAAGACAATTTGGGGAAACATGCTTATCTCCACTCAAGAATATATCAAAATGCAAGCATTAAACTAATAACGGGAAGTATGGCATAGACAGGCAATAATAGATCATTCACTTTTTGTTTATAAAAAATTAGAACTCAGCGTGCTACAAATAGTCCTGTTAGATTCAACACCTGTCCTCTTTACAACTATGTCTCCATTCACAGTATTTATTATTTTTAAAAAAAGCTAAATAACTGGAAATAACTTGGATTCCTGGTAGGACTGAGCAGTGTGAATACTTCTTTTCACTTATCTGTGGACAGACCCACCTACCCTACGTATTAGGTGAGTCAGTGGGGAAACAGGCAACAGTGGGCTAAATCTCCCTTGAGAATTCCAGTCTCACTACCAGAGGCCAGTAAATGAGCAAGATACTATTTCACTAGTCCCAAGCAACGGTATCATGTTTGGCCTTCATTTGGTTTTAATTTCTTTATTTGTGCACAAGGGAACAGGCAGAAGAGGGAGTTGAAGGGATGGTTGACAAGGACGGCAAAATCAGAGAGCAAATGTAATATTTATAACCAGCATTTGAATTGGTTAGCTTATATAGCTTATAAATCATTTTATATCACTTCACGTTGTACCTCCCCTTAGGAAACAAACCCTGAGATATTAGCATGCCATTTGCTACTAATATCTCCTTTACAAATGGAAATTGAGTTTCAAATAAAGTGGCTTGCTCAACTTTACAGAGTTCAGTTCAAACCAAGGCATTCGGGTTTCCAATATAGTGAGCTTTTCTCAATATTCCTAGAAATGCTGGTGGTTCTGTGCTATGTGCTGCAGGAATCCCTCTGATGTTGAGCCATAAGCAGAATGTCCAGGGATAAAGTAATCTCTAGCAAGCCCTCCGTGGGCCTGGTTTCTCACTGATGTACTCATTCACCTACATGCCACCCCGGAAACTGATGATTACCCTTCACCAAGATGTTGGGCTGTCGATCTGACCCTGAACCCAAGGGGCAAACATTTGAAGCACACTCAGAGTAGCCAGAGAAGAAGACATGAGATAGATTTGTGCAGCTTTCTGGGTGGTGGTCTTCCCAGGCTGCATGCAGCTTTCTGTTGTGGTTTACTAGGAAGATGGAGATTTTATTCCTTATAGAAGAAAACACAGGATCTTTCTTTGCCTGGAGAATGTTGATTATCTGCTATTAATATTCAGGAATGGAAACCAGGGGATGGAGGGAAACTAATAAACTCTTGAGAGTGAGGCAGAGCGGGGATGGATTTTTATCCTCCCGTATTTCCAGACAGTGAATTTTTTCTACTGCAGATCTGCTGAGTGTACTTGTTTTCTATTTTCCATTTTAAAAATTATTACTATGAAATACTTTAAATATACTAAAATGTCTTAAGGATGATTCAGGAAATAGCCTGGGGAGTTTTTGTACTAAAGAGTACGGCTAAATGCTGATACTTGCCGTGCGGATTTGCAGCAGCTATGGCTGTGCTCATGTGCATGTGGCAGAAGAGAGCGATGAGCTCTAGGAAACACCAGCAAAGCGAATCTGTCTTTTTTTTTTTTTTTTTTTTTTTTTTTTTTTTTTTTTTTTTTTTTTGAGACAGGGTCTCACTGTGCAGTTTAGGCTGGCCTTGAGCTCACTTTGGTAGCCCAGGCTGGTCTCGAACTCGCACCGATCCTCCTGCCTCAGCCTCCCGAGTACTGGGATTACAGGCATGCGCCACCACGCCCGGCTAGCGAATCTGTTTTAATTGGAAAAATTGCCCCCTCTCTATTAAGGCTACTTTTGAGGTTCTACACTTCAGACTATAGAATATCAATTATGCGTTTTTTACCTAACAGCATTAATTGGATAGTAATATAGCCATGTCAGTAATAAATCCTAAGGGATTTAAAATAGCTCATTATTTGTATTGAGGATTGAAACAATAGCCATCTCCCTTAGAATTCAAAAAATGCACTAATAAAAAAGCAAAGCCCAAGGCAGATTAAAGTTTATGCATTTATCTTTTAGGAATAAACATGCTAATTGATGATTCTATGCTATTCCCATAATGCTTGTGTAAATTAACACACATACTGCATAGTACTTTAATTCATTATTTAAAACATATACATATTTCAGCCTCCTATTCTGAACAGTAAATACATTTATAGGAAATAGGTTAAATATTAAACCATACCTTATGTAAAACTATTGCCCTAGAAACAGTTTATGTTAAGGATAAATTGTAATTTACCCTTAAATTTCTCTAATGTATAATTTTCTTTGTAAATTTCTCTATTGTTGAGGCTCTGTTCAGACCAGTTGATGCAACTTTTGTTGAAAATATTCTTTATTTTTAGCTAGACTTAATGTGGAATTATGAATACCTTTTAAAAATAATAAACCAAAAGTGTAATAAACCCAGCTGTCTTGAGGCATAAGCGGATGCATTAGCTTCGAGCTTTCTCTAAATCATAAAGATGAGTCTCTCATTATGATTCTCAGTACATCACGACAGTTACCATAGCACATGGATCCTTACTTCCTTTCCTACCCCGCACAGAATCGTGCCTGGCATGTTGAGGGTACTTAAGTATCAGGGTTTCTACTAACTAAATTTAGGGTTCCTTCCCTCTTTGAGGAGACTATGTCCTTTTCTCCACTAGATCATCTTGAAGTTCACTTTTTCATTTGACTTATAGCTAGGACACTGATGCATTTTAAATGCATGAAACACTTTCTCATTGCATGGCTAATTTCAGAGGCAAGATAGTTACTTGACAGGTACCTCCTAACAATGCCTAAGAGAAAATAGTTCCACTCGGGGATAAAACTTTTTGTTAGGCTATTTCTAGAAAAGACACCTGGTGAATATAAATGTCAAACTTCATAATTTTTCTTTCATAAAAGCCAGAGCTATAACAATATGTTGGATTTCTCCAATATGGCAGTCTTGTCTCCACAGTAATAAATAAATCTTAATGGACCAGTTCATGTAAAAGTGAGAGATTATATTTTCAAAGTAATGGAAAAGATCTGAGTTTTTCTTACAGAATCAATGTCTTTGAAAATTCCGACAATTACCACTTGGAATTTTTTAAGGACATTATCCTTAGAAAAATAATTAACCTGTTTCTAAGGCAATGGTGATAGCATAAGGCATGGTTTAACATTTAAGCTATTTCTTATAAGTGTATTTACTATTCAGAATAGAGGAGACTGAAAAATGCATATTTTTAAAACATTCATATTTTTAAAATTTTTAAAAATTAAAATACTGGGCAATAATATTGAAAATAACAAGAAAAACATTTTTTGGTAATGCAGATATATTTTTATATATAATATATGTGTATTTATACAACTGTATATATATATGCATAATCCTGGACATAGAGAATCTTGAAGTGATTTTTAAATACACCCACAAATTTTTTCAACATTATTGTTATTATTATTATTATTATTATTATTATTATTATTATTATTATTGCATTTAGTATGGGATCTACAGGGTCTCACTACACAGACTGGACTCGTAGTGATCCTTCAGTTTTCAGCCTTCCAAGCCCTGCGATTTTAGGCATGCACCACCATGCCCACTTTCCCGTCTCTTTCATCTTGTCTGAAGTCAATCTCCCTTGTAGATGTGCTCACTAGGAAAACACTAAAACATTAATTTGACAAGTAGACTTAATCTTTTTTTTATTTTAAATTAATTTGTTACCATTATTCTCTTATTAGTCTGAATAGAATTAAAAGGCAGGGCTAGTCATAAATGATATATATATATATATATATATATATATATATATATATATATGACAATAAAAGTTTCTGTACTCCAATTATTTTATCCCTGGAAATAATTGTGAAAGATTTGAATTCACATCCTTATATTCTCATTTTCTCTTTCTCTCTGTGAACACACATCTAATTCAAATATTCAACAAGTATTTGTTGATGCCCTGTCATGAGCTGGGTGTTTTTCTAGGTGATGTGAACATAGCAGTGAACAAAGTTCCAGCCTCTATGGCAATCACACATTTTTATTATTCATATATAATACAGCAATATTTTGGCTCGTGAACAGTTCTGTTTGCCACGAGTTTGGTTCACAAACAGAATCATTCTGCAAAATTTTGCTTCAGTTCACAAACTCTCCATCAGGAGATGGCACGACTTTAGCCATCTTCCCCAGAGTCGTGGGACAAATTAAGATTGTTATCTGAGGTACCACTGTAATACGGCAAGCCCTCTGCCCACCAGATGTTCTTTCAGCAGTAGTCCTCAGCAAGTCTCCACATGAGCATGGAGTCCCAGCACTTGGGTCTCATGGGTCTGTGCTCCTCAAGTACACTCCTTCATTTCTATTCTTAGCTCACCAAGTTCAGCTTCTTCTCACACCACTCTAGTGTTAAAGTGTATGTGTAGGGTCATATTAATGACCAAGAACAGGGAGAAGGTAGAGAAAATAAAAGTAATTAAACTGTGTTATGTGCATATACAAACTTTGCATGAGTAATGTAATCCTTATGTATTGCACACATGTGCTAATAACAATGCATTAAATGCATTAACTCTTCCATTCTGAAAGGCTGAAGCATGTTGAAACATGAGTGGATATCTTTCAGGTCTTTTCCAGGCTTCTTTATGGAACATAATGTAATCAAATGTCTAAAGCTCTCTTCTCTGCTACCCTATGATCTCAGTCCTGTTCTAGTACTTTTCTTTTTTTGTAAGTGGTATTTTTTCTTGGTGTTGTTTTCTGCCCATAGCCTCCATATATCTCTATACAGGCTCATGAATTAAACCAAGACTAAGAAGTTAATGGGTTTTAGAAATTTTTATTTATTTTGCTTCATCTTTCTGTCTCCAGGTGGATAGTTCTGACAGACACCTCTAGCTAAACAGAGCTGGCCTTGTTGACCTTCTCTTATTCTTGATTCCTTTTCTGAGTTTCATAAGTCAGTGAAAGAGGTCTTTAACCAGACGTGGTGGTGCATACCCATAATCCTCCCATTCTGGAAGGCTGAAGCACTCAGAAGGATCACAAGTTCAAGCTTAACTGGGCAACTTATTTATGTAATGAGGGCCTGCCTAAAAGTAGAAAGCAATAAAAGGGCTAAAAATGTTGCTCAGTGCTAAGGTCTTGGGTTCATTCCCCAGTATAGGAAAAAAAAAGGAGGGAGAGAGGAAGTGAGGGAAAGAAAGGCAGCCATAGAGAGGGAGAGAGAAGCCATTCAGCCATTCAGCCATCTAGATTTTAAACATACTATTTTTTTTAATTCTTCCAAATGCATTTTATATTTAAGTTACTCTACCAAAATCAAAAATATAGGAGTTGGGGATGCAGAAAATGCAAGATCCTCAGTTTGATTCCTGGTAACCCCAAAATTTATTTATTTACTTATTTTTCTTCTTTTGAGTTGTCACTCTAGGAAGACTATAAGATATTTGCATAGGTAGGTCTGGTTTACTAGTGTATGTTCCAGATACATCCACTTATATAGGAAGCCTCCTAGTTTACCATTTCTTATAGCTGAGTAATATTCCATTTTATGAAAATACCACATGTTTTTCAACCATTCTTCAGATGATGGGCATTTTGGTATTAAACGTACTTTTCACAATTTCTTCTCCAGTGTTTTCCACTGACCGTTGGTAACCTTACCAAAAGCGCTTCCTTGTAAACACTCATCTTCCCTTTACTTCATCTTCATGGTCACTAATCCCAGCTTTAACTATGATTATGTAACTGTCAGGTTAGGGTACGTCTAATTTTATTCCAATCCATTCTTCATAGTATAACCAATAACTTGCTAATGCAAGGCTTTCACGTATAATTCCCTTCTCAAAAGTTCCCCTGTCCATCCCAGGACCTTTGCACTTAGTAGACTTCTGTGGTGTAGCACAGCTCCCCATCATTTAGCAACTGCTTGCTCTGTAGAACACAGTTCCATCAAGGCACTTATGAAGCTCTGTTCTCATATCTCAAATGGCTGATGCACGAAGAGCCACTCTCTTGAGCTTTCTGGATTTGAACATTCTGCTGTTGTTACCGAGAGACACTCTTCAAGTGAAGTTTTTTAATAGTACATGTATGCAGTACATAAGGATTACACTCCTCATGGGAAGCCCATATGTGTACATAACACAGTTTAATTATTATTTTCTCCCTCCCTCACCCAGTTCTTTGATCCCTTTCCCGTTTTCAAAAGATCGATCTCTGTTTTTCCTATTATCTCTCTTCTGTTTTGCTCTTTGTATTTTAGGTTTCTCATCTAACAGAAACCATATGATAATTAGATTGAGTTTCTGATTTATTTTTCTTACCATTATGGTCTCAAAGTGCATCCATCTTGCTACAAATGATTCAAGTTTATCTTTATAGCAAAGTATATTCCATTGGTTTTAAACACTACATTTTCTACATTCATTTATGTGTTGATGGACATATAAGGCACTTCCAAGATTTAGCTATTATGAATTGTGCTGCTATAGATATAGTATGCATGGATCATGGCAATAGGATACCTTTAACCTTTGGGGGGGGAGGAAGATAGCTGGATAGGTCGAAAAGAATTTCTTGTTTTGATTTTTTTAAAAGTTCCCATAATGGTTATACTGGTTTGCAGGCCCAACACTGCAGTGCTTCTTTTGCCTCTACAGCATGACCAACATTTGCTTTTATTCCATTTCTTCATGACAGCCATTCTTTCTATAATAAGATGGGAGCACAGTGTTACTTTTTTAAAAGAAAATAAAGAATAGTAATAATAAAAAAAATTAGAAATTATGCAGAATTTCACTAAACAAAATAACATGAATTTGACAATGTTTATTGTATTTCATAGTGTTGTCTTCATATTAGTTGTTTATATTGCCAGATATATGCATGCAAAGTTGGAAAAGACAAAAGTTATAAGAATTAAAGATGATAGAAAGAAGACAAAAAAGAAATCATTAGCTACTCTTTTCCATGGATTAGCAGAAATCCACAGTTAAAGTATCAAAGCCATCCTGCATACCTACACAGATTTATCTCTTTGCCTTCTGCCCTCCCTCTCCTGTCCTCCACATCTCAGTAATTCCTTTCTTTTGAACAAATTCATTTCCTTTTTACAGTATCTATTGTTTCTTTCAGAATTTACTTTCTCGTTCAGGTTCTTACACTAGTGAGACAATATGATGTTTGCACATGTAGGTCTGATTTATTTCACTTGAGAGTACAGTCTCTAGTTGAATCCATTTACTAATATAAACCTCAAATGTATCCTTTTTACAGTTTAATAATACTCCATTGTGTAAAAATACCACATCTTCCTTATCAACACCTCAGATGATGTGCATTTGGATTGTTTCTAAGAATTAGCTATGGACAGGTTGTACTGCTATAAGTATGGGTACACATATAATGCTGTGTCATGGTGATTTCAGTTCATTTGAAAAAATACTCCAGGGGAGAATAGCTGAGTTGAATTGGACTTACAATCAAAGTTTTTTTGAGAAGTCTCCATAGTAATTTCCACAGTGGTTGTACACTCACGAACAGTAGAAAAGGTTTCCTTTTTCCCCACAGTCCCTCAAGCATTTGTTATTGGCTGAGTTACTGATCGTAGCCATTCTTTCTGGGGTGACATGGAATCTGAGTGTTATTCTAATTTCCATTTCTTGAATGACCAATGATGTGGAACAGTCTTCCATATATTTATTTCCCATTTGTATTTCTTCTGAGAAGTGTGTATGTGTCTCAGATACCCAGTTTTGGATTGTATTTTTGAATTTGTGGGGCCTGATTTTCTAAAATTCTTTATATTTTCTAGATAGAAGGCCTTTGCTGGAGGGATAGTTGGTTATAATTTTTTCCCAGTTCATGGGTTTTCTTTTTACTCTGTTGGCGATTTCTTGTTCACAAACTTTTCAAAAAGGTGAGATTCCATTTGTTGATTATTTGAAGTATTTCTCATGCGGTTGGACTATATTCATGAACTCTCTGCCTACCTCTATGTCTTTAACATTTCTACCTACTTTTTCCTCCAGAAGATTTAATCTTTCAGTTTATTTTTCTTTCTTTTTAAAATTAATTTTAATGAGAAAAAATAGCAATGAGACAGTTTCACAACAGGTTAGGACAGTTACAATAATTAATACACAGCATATTTTTGTCTTCATAGTAGTTGCTCAGAGTATCAGATTTAAACATGGTATCTTCACTAAACACTATAAGTACAAATCTTTACTATCATTAAACTAAGAGAAAGCAGCTTTATACTTAGTCTAGTAGTCCATAATACTAGTGGGTTATCAGCAGAACTGGCAATGTCAGAAGCTGTTGACTTGAGTCTTTTACAGCTCAGTATATTAATGTGGCTTTACTTTTTATACCACATGGTTACTTTTCTGCTCGATGGTTAAGACCAAGGTAAGGCAAAACCTGTATAAAAAATGTAACTTTTATATCTGACAAGGTCAGTTCAATCCCCTCAGGATTTATCCTGGAACCATGTACAGCATTTTGTAAAGCTTTTGGCAGTGTCAGCCATCTGGATGAGTCACGGCCATTGCTTGGCCAACTTTCTCTCTGTGAAAGTCTGATGGAATGTTTTTTCTCCATATGACTCTTCTTAGGCACGCTGTACTTTGTTGATTCCTTTCCTCTGTAAACTCATAATCTCCTTGAACAGGAAATTTGGGACACCACTGAGTTATAGCATGTTACAATACAGGTTCTCTTATGTCCTGAGTCTTCACTGACCTCAAAGGACTAGGGCCAAAATATTGGCTACCCTTGCAGCCCTTCTTTTTCTCTAATTATTTGGTCTGTCATCTTAAATTGTTAACCATCCAGAAGAGTAGCTTCATAATATTATTCCCTATAATGTAGGCACTTGAGCTTAACATCACTATCTTTCTGAATATCAGATGTCTTAGACATAACATTGAACCGGTTATCTTCCATCGATCATTGATATTCTCAACTTTACATCCCTATATAATGTGAAAAAAATAGTTACACATTTTTATACAGAAATTTGAGAACTTAAGGATTAAACAATGAAGAGACATCAAGGAGAAAAATTAGGAAACATGGCAGGGGCAAAACCATGCACTTATATACACAGGACTATTAAGACAATTGTCCAAGATTCTCCAACAGGTTTTTTTAAACTAGCAGTTAATTGGTAGAATCCTCACCCTGACTAACTATACAGTCTAATATCTGTGAAGTAAGCAACTACACTGCGGATCACATTGTGCAGTACTAAAACCATGCTCGGAATGCCTGTCATTATGGGCTTCTAGAAGTGTGCTGCTTCTTTGTTCTTTGTGTTTTATTATTTTTAATAAGAAATATCAATAAGACAGTTTCACAACACGTTAGTAGGACAGCCACAATAATTAATACAATGCACATTGTTGTCTTCATAGTAGTTATTCTGAGTACCAGATGCAGACATGATAGCTTTTCTAAACAATATTGTTACAAAGATTCCTTCTCACCAAACTAACAGAAAGCAGTTGCATACATAATCCAATATTCCATAATAGTAGTGGGTTATCAGCAGAACTGGATGTCTGAATCTTTTGACTTGAGCCTTTTACATCTCAGCATACTAATCTGGCTTTGCTTCTAACATCATATCAATTGTTACTATACTCTCTC
>PVJA010023228.1:0-26940 GCA_004027025.1 Myocastor coypus | reverse complement strand
ACTTCCGATCAGCGAGAATAGACCATTCCAGTAACTCAATTACTTAAAGCAGTCATCTGATTTCCCATTCAACTGCCTAGAATACAAACCTCAAATAATGAGTTCACTAATGTTAATTTTTCTTTTTGCTGAGTACATAGGGCACTGCTCATCAAAACTGTACATCACCAAATTTAAAAAGAAATTGTCTGCCTTCACTTGGGAGAAATTTCATAATTGGACCTGACAGAGTGCTAGAACCTGGGACACAGACCTCGTTCTGGAGCTCAGGCCACTCTAATTTGAATACATTTTCAACCACTGGAAGCATTATTATATTATCATAAAAGTAAAAGCTACTTATTAAAACTCTGAATTTATAGACTTTCTGAACTATTGTAGCATTACTCACCTTATCTGTGAAAATTAAAATTACTTTTTTAAATTACTTGTGAGAAGTAACATAGATATTTTGGAAGCCTTAAATAATTCCTCCTGTAGCATTTTGGGCAATGCCATCTTTCAGAACATTATTTTAACTACATATTTCCCAAATATTAAAATATACAACTAATACAGTTCATCTCATGAAGAATTTTCTGCTGGAAGATTCAACAAATTATATATCTTATAAATACATTAGGCTCCATGGGACATTGAGGCAAAATTTCATCATTACTTCAGTTTCCTAGAGATGAAACTATAAGAATCAAAAATATTAAACACACTAGTGTTTGCTCTGCTTTGATTAAATAAAATGTATATGTATTCCCTTTATTATTGGCATAGTAGAAAACCTGCACTTAAAACACATTATGAAAGTCTGAATGTTCCAGGGCAAATAAAAGAAACATGCATATAATACCCCTCTCGCCCCCAAATAATAATAATGTCCCTCCCTTTGGGTTCTAGTGAATTTGGGTTCGTCAGTAGACATTTTACTCCTCAAAATTAGAAAGAAAAAAGTATTTTCTTATTCACTTCAAAAAAAAATTAAGAAGATGGGGCTGGGGAGATAGCTCAGTGGTCTAAGCACCTCCCTGGCAAGCACAATCCCTGGTACTACGTGTCATGCTAACCCCAGAACCAGGCATGGTGGTGCATGCCTATAATCCCAGCACTGCGGAAGCTGAGAGAGGAGGATCAGTATGATTCTGAACTAAGCAGTGAGACCCTATGTGTAATAAATAAAATTTTAAAAATTAAGATGATTAGCCTAGGGGATACAAAAATTTGTTTTGTGTTCTTCAAAGAGTTATTAATTTGCTTTTTATTTTTCCATTTATGTATTTGGTACAGGGTCTCACTATGCAGCTCAGACTCATAGTAATCCTCCTGTTTTAAGCCTCCCCAGCACTGAGATTACAGGCATGTGCCACCATGCCCAGACTTGGTCACCAGCTCAGCTCACCCAGGAGTGGGGTCAGCAAGGCCTGTGGGACCACAGATCAAACCCTGGTCCCTGTGCTTGCCAAAGCAGGCACTAGGTCTGCTGAGCTATCTCGCTGGTCTGAGAGTTATTATTTTAGAAAATGAGCGGGGGGATACAGCTCTAACTTTATTGTGTGTTAAAATTAAAATTTTGAGATTAAATTATAAATTTAAAATTTATAGAAATGCTCTTTGGAGCATTTCTACTCAGGGTTTGAGCTTTCAGCTCTAGATTTCAACTATGACATTGTTAGTTCCAGCAGTGTTTGTGAACATAGTTTTGGGTCCTCAAATGTTTACTTGTCTCTAAACATGTCATTGAAGAGGAAAAATACAGTCTTCTAATACATTTTATTTGAAATAGATGAAAATTTATGTATGTGAATTATTTAAGTAATTGTGTCTGTTGCCTGTATTCTTGCAAGTGGATGTACAGCTTTTTCTATCTTTCAAAATATTTTTGACCATTTCTTTGTTGCAGTTGAAACCAGGTAACAGCCTACCTACCATAAGATTTATTTTTAAAACTTTGAACATTTGCATATGAAGCTAACACAATGTAAATTCTCCATGTTTGGTATTTTACTAAATTTTATATCACCCAAGAACAACTAAGAGAGGGAAATCTCTTACATTTTTCTCATTCATCTTATATGTGTATTTAAAGATTAAATGAGGATATCTGAGTCTTTCTTAATATTAAAATCTTTCGTGCTAACATTTGTGATATAGTGTTCATTTAAGATGTCAACATAACACAGGTTTTGTGCTTTTTTGATAAATTAGTTAAACACAGATGTAATGTGTTAATTATCTGTATGTATGGTATGCTAAGAAATGTTGCAGAATTATCTAGACATGTTTCAGAAGCCAAGTATTTTACATTTCCATCATGATATACATAGTACTGTTTATTTCATAAAAAAAAAACCATACAGGGCATACTTGAAACAAAATACTGCACACAATCAGTGATGAATCTTCCCAGACTGCGACACCTACCTATATATTCTTCCTGGTGCTATTCTATATCCGGGTCTCTTGCATAGAAATTTAACTTGGTACCTACAGGGTTTGGATGCGTAAGAACATAAACCTACCAAAAAAAAAAAAAAAAAAAAAAAAAAAAAAAAAAAAAAAAAAAAAAAAAAAAAAAAAAAAAAAAAAAAAAAAAAAAAAAAAAACACTCAACCTGAAGAAATTTCTTTCTTTTTTTTTTTTAATTATAGCTGGCTCAGCCTGCCCTGCGGGTGGGGCTGGCACAGCATGTGGTGCCAAGGATCGAACTGCAGTCCCTGTAGTTGCCTAAGCTTTCCTAATCAGGCACTTTAGACTGCTGAACCATCTCTGCAGCCCCTAGAAGAAGTTTCTGATTTGCCATTTTGGATAGTTTATGTCCTCAAAGTCAGTTCAAAATTGGAACTTTTTATTTAAACCTTTAGAAAAAATATTGCTGTGTTTGAGTCTTCACATGTTAACAAGGTCTTTCTGAAGCTGCAAACGGTGTTATTGTTGCATTTCCAAAACATATAGAATAAGGTGGTTAATATGTGGGAAGAGTCCATCATGTCTACGTTAGGCCATATACTGCTTCTGAATATATGCATTCGGAAGCAGATCCACCTTTAGGACACGAATTTCACTTAGGGGATTAGCCTTTAACATGCTACTCATCATGACAAAGCACTTTAAATAAATATATTAAAAACAGCATTCAAGAATATTTGAGTATTGGGCCAGGGAGATAGCTCAGTGGTATAAATGTTTGCCTGGTAAGTGCAAGGTCCTAAATTCGATCCCTGGTGTCATCAAAAAAAAAAAAAAAAAAAAAAAAGACATATGAGCATATGTCTTATTTTTTGCATAAATCAATCACTATTTCCTATCCAAGCTTGATTTACCTCTAACATGAATAAAGGGCTATAATATGCTTTTGTTTTGTTATTCTGAGGTTATGCCTTTTTTATTTTTTTCTAGCTGGCTCAGCCTGCCCTGGGGGTGGGGCTGGCATGTCATGTGGTGCTGGGGATGGAACCCTGGTCCCTGCACTTGCCTAAGCTTGCCTAGGCAGGTGCTTTAGACTGCTGAGCTATATTGCCAGTCCAGTTATGTCTACTTTTATCATTAACAGATGCTTTAGAACTTGTGTTTCCAAAGAGTGATTTTAGACCTCTAAATGTCATACTCTCTTTCTTACACTCAAGAGTAAAAGACAACAGAGAGTAAAAGCAGAGCTTGGGATCGTTATGATCCCCTGGAATCTGCATTCATTTGCTCTGAAAGTAAAAGACTACTTAATCACCATCGCATGGCATGACTAAGACAGCGCCACAATGTGAGCCTGAATCTTTTACCTATACAGAGGAAAGGGATTGAAGATATACAGTGTACCTAAGGAGAGACACCTAGGGAGAAAACGTTCTCACGGGCTTTCGCAGAGCAAATTGGTCATGCAATAGCCGTGACTCATCTAGATGACTGACACTGACAACAGTTCTACAAAGCACTGTACATGGTTCCAAAGTAAATCCTGAGGGGATTTGACCGACCTTGGGAGGTACAAAAGTTCTGTTTTATTATACAGGTCTTGTTTTAATTTGCCCTTAACCATCCAACAGAAAAGTTTAACCACGAGGCATAAAACATAAAGCTAGATTAGTATGCTGAGCTGTAAAAGGCTTAAATCAAGAGCTTCCATCATTGCCAATCTTGCCAATAACCCACTGTGATTATTGAACACTGGATTATGAGTACAACTGCTTTTGGTTAATTCAGTGAGAAACTTTTTTGTACCAATAATGATTAGAAAAACTCATGTCTACATCCTGTGCTCTGTGTAAGTACCAGGAGGACAACAACATGCATTGTATCAAACACTGGAATTGCACTACTAATGTGTTTTGAAACTGTCACATTGTTATTTCTTTTTTTTTTTTGTCTTTTGGAGACAGGGTCTCGCTATGCAGTTGAGGCTAGCCTTGAGCTCACTTTTGTAGCCCAGGCTGGTCTCGAACTCGCATCAATCCTCCTGCCTCAGCCTCCCAAGTGCTGGGATTACAGGCGTGCGCCACCACACCCGGCTGTTATTTCTTATTAAATGCAATAAAAAGATGAAAAAAAATAAGATTGAAGAAGTGATATGTAGCCAAGCGTGGCGGCACACACCTGTAATCCCAGCACTCAGGTGGCTGAGCCAGAAGATCACTGTGAGTTCAAGGTTCACCTGAGCTATATATAAGGTGCGACACCAATTGCTTAGGCCATGACACAATAAAAAAACTGACACAGTACATCCCAAACTACTGAAGCAGCGTTAGGAGTGGTGACATTCTGGGACCAGATGGTCCTCTTGGGTGCTTCCAGGTGAAACTACTGCAGGGATGGCCCACAGTGTACAGAGGTGTCCATTAGTGAGACAATTTCAATAAAACTTACTATTAGTTACAGGAAAAAAAAATCAATAGGACAGAGTCATCTCTCAAGGTCATTACAGAGGTGCAATATAATATTCACCATGAGCACAAAGAAATTTCTCTAGCTTTTTAAAAATCATTTCAGTTGCAGCTTCAATTGACCTGAAATCAGGAATGTGCTAATCAGTGACTATTTATTCCATCCCTTAGTGGTCATAAAAAATTGTCGTAAATTGTATAAAATAAATAATGTCTTTTTTCCTCGGATACCGTTAGTACATTTCTCATGAAGAATATAATGCAATATGTTACTTTTTTCAGTGTAATTCATTACAAATTTACCAGCTGTAAGATGGCCTTAAAAGCTGTGCCACCTTACAACAAGAGTAACAAAATCAATGATACTGAAGTGCTACAGAACTGAGTAGGAACCCTTGCTGACCTACAGCCGGTCTCTCACTATGGTACTGAGGTCTTCACTTTTTCTCTTCAGGACTTTAATGTTTGGTAAAAGATTACTCATTAATGTTTTAAATGGGATAGAGATCAATAGATTTTCACTTTGAGGACAGAAACTAAGAATCATGGAGATATTAACAGTAACCTGAATCAAAAACATCAGCAGTAAAGTAGTTATCATCTTAATTTTAAGAAGAATAAAATGCAATGCAAAGTTTGCTCTTTGCACTGCTGTAAAACAGGACCAAGACTCTTGCATAATACAAATGAACATAGAATTTGTATGAGACTTAGATGTTTTCTTTCCTGAGATAGTCAGAATACAACACATACTAAGTAAGTCAATGATAAAAAGCATTTAAAATAGAGTAACTAGAAAGAGAAACTGGAATGCTGGCCCAATAGCTCAGCAGATTAAAGCACCTCCTAGCAGGTGCAGGGGCTGAGGAAGTTAAATCCCTAGGCCTGCCATGCTGGCCCTATCCTTAGGACACTCTGAAACAGCAAGTGACACTGGGCGTGGTGGCACGCTCCTGTAATCGCAGCTCTTGGGAGGCTGCAAACAGTTGGATCACTGTGAGTCTGATCTAGTAGTGAGACCCTGAACACCCTGTAGACCATTCCCTAAAAACACAAAAATAAATAAATAAATAAAACGTAAAAATTACCCAACTCAAGTGCCCAGAACATTAGATAGCAAATTTTAAAGTATCTGCTTGTCTTAAAAAGCTACTTGATTTAAAATTTATTTATTATATATAAAGCTATGTTTGAAATTCTGTTTTAATACTATTAAACTTGATTTTCAAAATATTTTTCGTGATTTGTGGCTTTTGCTCAATTGATAAAGTCTTTATATCTTTGTAACTATGGGTAGATAGGCACTTTATCTTTCAGGTTAAAAAAAAAAAATCTTAGACTCAAGGAATTTTTTTAATATTTTTACCCGAAAGATTTCATGTATTCAAATCTATGAACTTCCAGCAATGGTCAATAAAAATGAAGGATGCTCCACCCCATCAGTCGTCAAGGGTTGGCCAGAGAAGACACGCATAATGACAACCATGAAAGAATGGTTAAGATTTCAAATCTGGATCCAGACGCTGATAAGAATATGGAACAACTAAAACTCCCATGCAATGCTGGTAGTAAACTGGCAAAATCATTTTGGAAAAGAGTTGTCAGAGTCAACAGGTGCACACAGACCCACTCATGCACATACACAACTGGACTATATTTTATCACCTACGACAATGAGGCAGACACAACTATATTCATGCTGCACGGTCTGCACCAACAAAAAGCATTTTTTTTTTAAACTTTATTTTTATTTATTTTTTTTTATTTTTTCTTGTTTCAGAACCTTTGTTTGTTTATTCACTCATTTTTGTGGCCGACTCAGCCCGCCCTGAGGGCAGGGCTGGCGCAGCATGTGGTGCCGGGGATCGAACCGCGGTCCCTGCAGTCGCCCAAGCTTTCCCAAGCAGGCGCTTTAGACCACTGAGCCATCCCGCCGGGCCCCACAAAAAGCATTTTAAAGAGCCAAATGCATACAGTCGAACATAGTAAAGCAGTTGCAGTGAACAAACAACATGAAACAGCATGAACAGATCGCATAAGCTTAATGTCGAGCAAAGCTAGGCATAAAAGGATCCTTAGGATAAAATTCCACTTCTGCAATTGCATTTATACTGACATAAAATAAAACAGCCAACCATAAGGCATGGTAGGAGAAGTCAGAAACATGATTGCTTTGGGCGACACTGGACACTAACTGAGAGGAAAGAGACAGCTCCTGACGCAAGGGGGCATGTTCTTTCCAATGGTGTGGACTCTCCTTAGATGGTTATTCAATTTCACTATGCCGTGCTGCACAAGCTTGTGCACCTTGACATAGAAGACTGAAACTGACTTACAAAGATTATTTTTTTAAAACATCCCTTAGTCTCATCTCTTATTATAATAGAAACCCTTTAAATTCCGAGATTAATTCACAGTTGTCTATATCCTTTTCTGTATGTTCCTATTTATGTGGAAATTACGTTAGCCAACGGCATGAGTCTTGATTCTTAAACTCGTTTGAATCTAAAAATGTATGTAAATTATTTCAAATCACTAGAAAGGCTAAATTGGCTATCTTCTAATCTATTATCCTTTCTACTCTAATTCAAAATGAAGGGCTTATTTCCCCTGCTGGGCCTGAACGGCTATAGAATGCTGAGTATAGAGAGCTACAGATTTTAGTACTAAATCTGTCTATAAAGTAAAAACTAAAATTTTTAAATAATTTAAGTTCCATTTTGATGAAAGTTAACACTTCTTAGCAGAGACAGGGGAGCTATACCTTGGCTTGTTTTGGAAAGGTGTACTTAATTATCCAAATCTGTCTAACTGGCCTGCACCCACATATCCTCAATCCAGAACTTGCTAGAAAATTCTATCCCAATCTCAACATTTCTTTCAAAGTTCCCTTTCTTCCAAGGAAGTCATTCATACTCCTATATTAATTCTGATTCTTTTTGTTTTCCTAGGCTGTTCTGCTAAATATGCTTATCTTACTTTACTTACTGCTGAGACAAAATACCCAAACAGCTAAAGTTAAAGGGAGAAGGATTTCTCTACCTCACAGTTTCTGGAGGTTTCAGTCTATAATCAGCTGGCTCCAAGGCAGAGCAGGATATAAAGAGGGGTAACCATCCATGTTAGCAGAAGACACCAAAAGCAACAAGAGGGAGAGAAAACAGAAGTCTTTCTTTGTCTTCTACTGTGTGTAGGTTAACTGCTCTAAGGCAGGTGTAGCACTCATAACCTTAATTCTAGCCAGAACTATTCCAGATCAATCAGGGAATGTGTTTTGTGGTACAAATTATGGCCCACCGCAAAGTAAATTTATTCTGGGAACAACTACTTACACTTCTCTTACATACATCTTCCACCTCATAGAAATTAAAAATTATTACAGAATTGACTAGAAAAGTGATCCATTCTGGTGACAAAGATGTCATTATCTACTGTTTATGTCTTATGCATGAAAGAGTTGGCAATTAATTGGATATGTAATGTGAGCATGGACAACAGTCAATAGTGTTGTATTCAACTATATGACGTAAGGGTTAGAGCAATGTCTATGGCTCACAGGATAAATCAGTGAAGTCTAAGTGTATATGAAATGCAAAGATATTATTTCTCTACCCTATGGATAACTGGTCACCATGCAGAATCTTGGGCTTCTTCCAAGACCTTACCCAATGGCCCCTTCCCCTTCACACCCAGCAGTTCAGAGGCTGCACCTGACAAAGAGCTTCTAAGACAACAATTTCCACAATTTTAATGTTATCTGTCTTAGTTACTTTTTTTTCATTGCTGGGACAAATAACCAACAACCAAAATGAAGGAAGGAAAGGTTTATTTAGCTCACAGTTGCTGGAGGTTTCAGTCCATATTCGGGTGGCTCCAAGGCTGAATGGCACATGGCAGAGAGCAGCAGTTCATGGCAGCAGAACAGCAACAATGAGAGAGGCAATGGAACAACCAGGGGAGCAGAGAGGAACAGCATGAGTCTGTCTCTCTGTCTCTCTTCATGGCTCTTTTCCTTAGCGTATCTGCCTCAGGCCACACCTATAATTCCCAGCAGTATTCAGACCCACAACCTCATCAGTACTAAAACACATAATCCCAGTGCCTCATGAGTCAAGTTTCAATCTATAGAAGTCCCCACCCCATGATTTAATAAGGCTTTGGGGGGACAACTAGACATAAACCAAACATTCTGCCCCTGGACCCCCAAAATCTCATGCACATCCCTTCATGCAAAAGACATTTTAGTCCATCTGGAAGAGTTGCCGAAGTCCCAACAATTTCAGCATTGCTGAAAAGTCCAAATCCCAAGTCTCTCATCTGTGCACTCCTGTACAAAAGTTAAACATATCCAACATTCAAAGGCATAAGATAAACATTACGATTCCAAAATTTGCAAAGAGCAGGGTAATACAAAACACTGGTACCAAATCAAGTCCAAAATCCAGCAGGGTAAACATTAAATCCCATAGTTCCAAATGGAGCACCCAATGTAGTCTGCACTGAGTTGTGAGCTCCATACAGCTCCACTCCTATGGCACTCTTAGTAGTAATTTCCATGGCTTTGCTCTTATGCCGGCTTTGCTCCCTCTTTGCATTATTCACATTCCTGGCTTTACCGGGGTTTCCACTGAACAGGCTTCTCACTCTCTGCTTGACACACTGCCCTCTCATGGGCACACTGCCTGGCCTCCCAGGCCTTCTTCTGAAATCAAGGTGGAAGCCTTTTTAACCTCAGAACTCCTGCATTCTACATGTGCCTATTAGGATGATGCCAACAGTTGCTGCCAGCTAGAGCAGTAGCCAGGCTTCCTTCTCTCTTCGCTGTAGGGGTGGAGTTGCTGGATTGATGAACACTCTGGCCTTGATTCTGAGGAACAAATTGTCCATGCCAGTACCATTTTGAAACCCAGTTTGGCCACTGCCACCATTCTTGTACTTGGGTCTCCGTGACTTTGTTCTCAAGGCAAAGGCTCTTTCCTTTGCAATTCTGGGCCTGCAAAGGGTAGAGGCTGCTGTCTCATGTGATACCCTCAAGCCATCCTTTTGATTCTCTGATTCCTTCACAACAGTGGAGATTCTTTCAGCTGCATCTTTGCAGTCCATAGCTTTCCTGATGTTTCCTTTCTGGCCAAATTCACATTTTAAATCATCCTTCTTGGCTCTTTGCTCTTGATTTTCAACATAAATCTGGCTAAAAGCCACCAATAACAACCATGCCACTGCCCCAGTAGTTTGCGGCCTTGAAGTATCTCTTGAAAGATTAATCAATCTGCCATGCTTAATCTAAGTCTTAGGCAAAGTCTCTGGGCATGAGCAAAATTCTGACAGATTTTCAGCCAATCCATAACACAAATCATCTGGAGTCCAATGACCAATGCTGTCTTTTTTTTCCACCAGAAACCTCCTCAGCCTGGTCTTTACAGGCAGGTCTTCTGTCAGTCTTCTGGTCTAAGCTCTGACCACACTCTCACCCACAGAATAGCTGAAGATTTTCCAGCTCTTCACAAGTAGATTCCCTCTCCAAACCTTTCCAATCTCTGCTCTTAAGCCATTCTTTATACCCAGGCTTAAAGCCAGTCTTCTGGTCTGAGCTCTCACCAGAATCTCCCTACAAAACAGCTGAAGCTGTTCCAGTGCTTTGATTGTAGCCAACAACTCCGAACCTTTCCTATCTCTTCCTGTAAGCCATTCCCAAAAGCTTGTAATCCACATGGTCAGGTTAGTCACAGCAACGACCCCATGTCTCTGGTACTAAATTCTTTCTTCATTACTTTTTACTCGTTGTTGGGACAAATACCCAACACTCAAAATGAAGGAAGGAAAGGTTTATTTAGCTGTTTATCTAGTAACTACTGCAGGTTTCAGTCCATACTCAGCTGGCCCAAGGCTGAGTGGAACAGGGCAGAGAGCATCCAGTTCATGGTGGTGGAACAGCAACAAAACAGTGACAGAGGCAGCCAACCAAACAGGGCAGCAGAGTAACAGCACTAGTCTGTCTCTGTCTCTCTTTAAATTACATCAGGCTTTCTTCCTTAGCCTATCCGCCTCAGGCCACACCTATAATTCCCAGCAGTACTCACTGATAATCTCATCAGTACTAAACAACATAATCCCAGTGACTCATGAGTCAAGTCTCAATCTATAGAAGTCCACTCCCCATGATTGCATAAGACTTTGGGGGGACAACTAGACATACACTATAACACTATGTAAACATCACCTCACGATGGGATAAAACCTGAATGAGAAAAGACATATACAGTGATGAAACTAATGACTTCTTCAAAGCTGGACAGAATACAATAGGTTTACTCTCTCTGTAAAATAAAACCGCCTTTCCCAGCCCTGAGGATTCTAATATTACCTTTCTGACAGAATTAGAAGTTACTTTATATCATACATTTGACAGGTGACTTTCTAATGCAAATCAAAAGAATTTCAATACTAAAGTATCAAAACACAAAATTTACAGTAAACATGTATTGCTTGATTTCAACTTGATAATTCTACTACATAGTTGAAGTAAATTATCAATATTTTGACATAAAATGATGCAGAATAATTAAGAAATCTGAGTTAGATTGTAGATACATGAATGTTAAATGTCAGAGAACTGCAAATGATTATAAAGAAGAGACTCTAGAGATGATGGCTGAATGAGTCACCAACTGAAGTTTCACTGGAGAAATAAAACTCTAACGTTACCCAAGAGTGTTTCATAATTTCAAGAAGAGAGTGATCATGAGAAGATCAACAAGTATTGAAGAAGGACCGAGTGCTCTTTAGAAAACAGCTACTTCAAACCCTCTCTTCCGCAACACTGAAATACTACAGCAAGGAGCTACCTTGGAAAAGGCACTGTAACCTATGGCAAGAAGACAAGGAAGGAGAACAAGAAGTCCTGGCCTCATGGAGTTAAGAATTAGCCAGGTAAGACAAAGAAGAAACCAAAACCATCCACATGATCCACACGTCGTGGTTAAGTATGCTAGCATGCATTCCTAGGTGGTGGACAAGGTACAGAGGCAAACTTTTCACACAACCAATGACATTTAAATTGGGCTTAGACAGAAATCCAACTGATAAAAATGAACCCAGAAGGGCTTCCCAAATGTGAGGCTACGTAGGCAAATATATGTCAGATAAAGACAGGACAGACGAGGAAACTGTCAACATTGGCTAGAGTAACTCTTCCCAACACTTACCCTGTATGTATTTGTTGAAGGGCCAATGGAAAATGTTTATCATAATTTTCTACAGAAAAGCCTACTGAAAACAAGATGCATATTTGGAAGATTTCAAAACATTTCAAGGTCAACACGCTTCAAAAAACAAAATAAGTAATTAAAATATTGTATAAAGGTTTTAAAATCACATCATCTGGCAAACTGTTAAAACACATACCATCTCTAAGTGACAATTTATTCCAGTGTTAATTAATAGAATTTCTATTACACCATAAAGATGTCGACAAGTTAAAATTGATTACTTCCAAGCATCTAATAATTCATAATTAGTTTCAGCTTCCTTGAGAATTACAGATAGAAGGAAAAGAGAAAAAAAATACATCCTGAATTTGAAAAACATCACTTAAACAATTCAAATTCACAGGGGAAAAAACTGAAAAAAATCACTCAGTAGACAAAGGAAAAGCCAGACACTTCAGTGAATAATATGCAAATGAGGCAAGTCTATCCATGTTTTTAAAGTCTCAGATAATAAGTAGCGGAATAAGAGAGCCAAGGTTGAATCTTAGCTATTGAAGGCACAGGACATTCAGAGTTAACTATCAGCAAAAGATGAGCTAATTTTAGAGAGAGATTAGCTAGAGTGAGTGAGGAAATTTCAATCAGAAAAATGTAAAAGATGTAAAATTGTTCTCCTAAATTCATTCTCACGTCTCAAAAACCTGAGATTTCTGAGCCCAACAAGACTTAGACACGACAATGCACAGCCCCAGAATCAAATGAGTTTAGAAAATATTGCCTTCAAGATTCACATACTAGAAAATGATCACATTTGCAAAGCGTTGCAGAGATAAAGGAGTTTTGCACTTAGTTACATAAACATCACTACTGGAGTTAACTGCATTGTACCAAATGCCAAGTGATAGGTAGCAAGAAAATTTTCCCACTCCCTGTTCAGTAGATTCACAGGCTGGAACTGGATGACACCCAGTTCACCTGCTCGGCCTTTCCATCAAATCACATTTTCTGGCCGATAGCAGCCTGCTTGGTAGCTTGCCTCCAATCAGGCCCACATTTGAACTGCGGGAACTTAATGCAGTGCTCTCCACGGACACTTTCTGAATTTTCAATTAGGCTACAAATTCAGCCGAAGCAACTTCAAGCAATGAATGCTCTTTAAACGCACTGCCACCGATTGCCTTATAACCCAGATAAATCAAGCGCCAGCCCTTCAGCTTTCACTGTTTTGATGAGTGCCCCATGTCCTTCCTTCACACCCCGTAAGGATTTGTTGGGAATTATGTATGGGAATGATTTTGGTAAAGTGGTTTCACTTGTTGAAAATTAAGTACATTTAAGCCGATTATTTATCCCACATTTAAACAAAACCTCTTGTTCTCTCAGGTCACTCTCAGTGTGCTTAGTAAATAAGATAACAGCTTCTTCCACTCTCAATTAGCTCAGGGCACCTACTTGAATGTCAGCTGGCCACTTGCTCAACAGCATTACCATATTTCTCTACACCTCCGAGAATCACAAGATGCCCCTTTCCTAATTAACTTCAAAGTGATGAATCACATTGAAAGTACCACTGCCAAGACTATGCCACTATCTGCAGTCCTCCAAGTGTGGACATCGCTATGACCACCACTCAGGGGTTGACCTTCTTTGATCAGGAAAATTATAAACAAGCACCACTGCCAAGCATTCTCCACTTTAACTGTTTATGGAAATACTCTCTGTGGATTGAAACAGATTACTTAAATGTTTTAGTATGGGTGAATTTACACACAAAAATACAAAGACAGGAAAATAAAAGTTTCATTTTATTAAAAAAAAAAAAAAAAAAAGTACAAGGATAGCCCATGAATGTCTCCCAGTCATTTAAGGGGCAGTTATACAACTGCTGTGACTGCAAATGAAATATTCCAACTTACATAAATCTGTTTATAATGCCTATTGTACAAACTTTACTGAAACCTATTTGGTGCTATCCAGTATGAGAACTAAAGGCCATACATTGTTCAGAGCACATGAAATTTTTTTTGTTTTGTTTTGCAGGAACAGGGTTTGAACTCATGACCTTGCACTTGCCAGGCAGGTACTTATGCCATGGAACTATCTCCCCAGCCCTGGGGAGATATTTCTAACATGAAATATTTCTAAGCATAAAATACAAACATTTTAAAGACCACATAAAAAGTTTAAAATTCCTCTATAACAATTTTTACATTGACTCTATATTAAAATGGTAGCATTGTACATTAAATAAGATCAAATATAATATAGTAATATATTAATTTCAGTGATTCATATTTACCGCCAAAGCTTGCCACTAGAAAATTATAATGATATATGTGAACTGCATTATATTTTCAGTGAACAGTGACTGCTAGCCTAGACTATCAACAAAAAAAGTATCAACCACATGGTCTGTTAATAGAAATCATTAAAATCTCCACACTGTCTAAAATCAAGTTCTGGGTTCTCCTAGACACAATTTTGATTTTTTATTCCTGGGATGATAGCTACTCCTAATTCTAAATTGGTAACTACTTACCAATTTCATAGCATAGGATCATCTTCCTGCTGACCTGTTCTTAAATTCTACCTGCAAAACCAGTTTTTTTTCCTGTAGTAAGAGCTTTATCGTTTGTGGTGTAGCAAACTTTCCTCTCAGCTTCCAAAAGATTACACTCTCTACATTACATGATAGCAAGTCTTACACTCGGCAGATCTCTGCTTTCCTTAGTTGAGGGTACCTATTCCAGCTAGTTTTTATTTGTTACTACAATCGCGTAATTTAATCTATTAAGATGACTGCGAATAGAAATAAATTTGATTCTCTCTTTCTATACCTGGGAAGTTCAATAAAGCTTATTCACAAAAAGGTTTGTATCAATTTAGAAGCTCTTACACAAAAGGGTAGAATCTGTACTTATATTGCTTTAAAACAATGTTAGAATTTGGTGTATTTTTGTATTTGTAAATTTTTTTATTCATTTTAACGAGGAAAAAACAGCAGTGAAACAGTTTCAAAACAGGTTAGTAGGACAGTTACAATAATTAATATACTGTCTATTGTCGTCTTTGTAGTAGTTATTCAGAGGACAAGATGCAGACATGGTATCTTGTCTAAACCACATTAGTACAAAGCTTTCTTCTCAGTGACTAAGAGAAAGTAGCTACATATCCAACTATTTTGTGTATACATATATGTTTTTCACTACAAAATGTTCCTTTATTTATATCCCCCTTTTATGATTGTTTTGTCAGAGATGGGTAGGTGTTCCATTGCTGTTAGAGAAGCTGTATTTGAAGAAGTTTTTAAAAGACCTTTTCATACTTGAGGCCACCTCAAATAGTGTAGTTCTTCTCATAAGCCACTACTACTATGGACTACTGGGCTATATTGGATTATTTTGCTGGCTTTTTTAAAACATCTTAGAATTTGAAAGAAAAATGTTCATGTAAGAAAAGTAAGTGAAACTCCAGTCAGTGGAATTTATCAATGGAATGTGCATTTCCACATGTTTAACTGGAATATAATGCAAGTTTACATTTTTTACAAAAAAAAATACAGAAGTTCCGCATGCATGTATAGATTAAAAAGTGATCGATGGATTTCATTTAAAGATAACAGAGAAGCAGGTTGAACAGCAAGAACACTTGTTGAGCTTTACTTTTGTCAAAATATAATGAATGTCATGTTAATTCTGATTGAAGGAAAAGAAATTTCTATTGTGAAATTGTTACATAAGTAAGAATACATGATAAAAGTTAAATAACTGTTATTATAGCAGATGTAACCATAAGGTGGACATCAATCTGTATTTTAATTTATATGATACCTGCTACTATACAATTATAAAATTAATTTGTGGGTCACATAAAACTTCCATGTATTATATTAGAGACAAATATGCCTCTCAAATTTCATATAACTTATTTAAGTGGAAAAATTATCAAAAATAACAATTATTTTAACACTTTTTTGTGTGTTTTGTGTCATTTTTGTGTCATTCACAAACTACTTATTTTCTTTATATTGAGAAAAGCTGCTTTGGTGCCCACTGATTGTATGGAATTATACACTGACCTCTTATATGAAAATGTTGATCTACATTTTAGATTCAAAAATAAGTGCTCTACTTAAAACTGTATTGGATCATCTATAAAACTACAATCCACTCCTCGAATTATTCTACTATATTTCATTTGCAAAGAATATTCTATGCCCAATCTCATTCTCTTATGTCCCCGGCTTACTATTTTAGATTTATTTGGGGATGCTATTAATGATGGTATACTGAAGTCAAAATGAGAAAAATAAATCAACATATGCCCTCTAGGACCAACCTTCTTTCAAAGTAGATAACAATCCAATGACAAAATGGATTTAGTTTCTTTGCTTTTGATCTAATGGCTCAAATGTAGTAAATTTTTGTTTAAAAATTTCTCCAGTTGTTTTACAATGTGTACCACGCCATAGTTCTAATTTTGGAAATCTAAGCCTGCTTTCCAATATACCATAGGGGCTCTTTCAATGTTAGAATTCTTTCAACAATCTATAACACCCAGTTGTTTCTACCTATCTGCTTCATAAGACTCACCACCTAAGAAAGCCTTGCCAACTTTTTCAGATAATATAAGATTTCAGGTACTAAAATACTTAAATTATGCTATTCAGAATTACCTATCAACTATCAAACATCGAAGGGTCTGACCAATATACATAGGGAATGCCATTATCTAAGTGCCAGAATTTATAATTAAAGTACTGCACAAATAAATATAGTGCATGAGCTAAGATTGCACTGTTGGAAGCAGACTGCCAGGTTCCACTGCTAGCGCTGTCATTCGTTTAGTGTGACCTTACTCCACTCATGTCTTTACCTCAGTTTAACTGGGATGTGGAGTTGATACAGTGCCTGTCACTTATTATAAAAGTTAAAATTAGAAAGAAAATCTAAAAATCAGAAGACAAAGAAACTACATTCCAATTCTGGTGCTCAAAACTATTTAAAATTCATGTGTTTAGAAGTCACTCAGAGGCAACAGAAGAGCTACAGAAACACACTTCTCAAAGACAGATAACACGATTGCTGCAAACAGGACTGAACATCCTGGGTGCTCATGAATCTGAATTTACATGCTTCATTTCCAAGCTGGCAACCTAAAATTGGTTCCCCACTTTCTAAAGATGCTTGCTTAGGAATCCATCACTTCTGCCCACTCTTGATTGAGATGTAAAATAGTTTACATGACATGGGGCATTAAATCATTCTTTTCTAAGAAGGCAATTATTTCCTTTATTTATTCTAAGCTGCAAAATTCACTTTCTCAGCTAATCAAGTTTAATGAAGCAGTAAAGCCTATACTTCCTGTAGGAAAATACAGAGTTTTCTGGTGATATTGCTCCCAAACACATGTAAAATTCTTATTGAGGATACCTTAATTAACTTGTTAATTAATCAAATGAATACCTAGTGGATGTGTAAAGATGAGAGAGGGAGGGAGCGAGGGAGGGAGAGAGAGAGAGACAGCACGGATTATCACTGAGAGCAAAGCTCACAGCAGTGTTTTTACTCTTCAGCACGATCACATTTCAGATGCAACTTGAATACTAAAATCCTTGAGTCTTACGTAGCTTACTCTTGACAGCTGAAGTGTCTCCACTTCTTTATCCTTCTTACTACTTAAAAAGAAGAAAATACTGCCTGGGTTATACTTTTGGACACTTCTTTGACCACACACATGAGTATACTGGCCAATGTCACACATGTGGTTGGTTCCAGGGGGCATTACTGTTGGGCTGTTCCTGCCCACGCCGCAGGAGCAGCACGGGGCTGTCCTCTAGCACAGCACAGCTTTCTGGAGCTTGTCCCTGAGCTGAGAGGACTGGCAGGTGTGCTGACACTGGCCTCTCTCTGGGCTTGGTTGCTGGCCTGTGTAGAGTGCAGTGGGAAATGCCTAATGCTGACATCTTGGGCTTTCGCCTCCTGTTTGCCCATTAATCAGCAGGCGAAAGGTTGGAGTTTAGGGTGAGCAAGTCGGAAAATGAAAAGGACCCTTTGCTTCCCCATTTGTCATTCGCGTTTGGTGTCTATACATTCACTCCCTTCAGGAACCATCCAGACAAGTAGTGATCTACGTTAGGAAAAAACAAAGGCAGCAGAGCTCCCGCATGGAAGACAGACTTCAATGATGTTAAAGCCCAAGAAGGACCATTTGGCACTAGACCAGAACAGCACTCTTTCTTACAGGCTGTTGGGTTTCATGTAGATGGTAGTTATCTTAAATCAAGTTGCTCTGTAACTTTTGGCCACCAGATCAGTGGGTCAGAGTGCCTAATTTATCCCACTGGGGTGGCAGCTCTGCTGTGGACCACTGCGTGACAGTAGCCTAATTCCTTAGCACAACGTGATTTGGGTTCCCTTGGCTCAACATGCTTTAAAAGCTTTCCAGTATCAATGATTCAAACCAGCAGAAACACTGAAAAAGATAATTAAAGAAGAAAGGTAAAGAACAGCATGGCCTGTGGCTTCACTTGCAACCTTTCACATGCACTATGATACCAGAGGGCGACTACAGGGCAGAGCTCTGAGGAAGCATTTGGTTTGGTGATCACTGCGCATCACAATTCTCAAGTTTTGTGAGATACATTTCTCCCAGTCCCCATTCCCCTTGTTATGGTGGAGGTGGGCTATGCTTACTGGGTTCAGATGCATTCTCTTGAATGGAAGAGGTCATAAAGGCTGTAGCAATTTTTAGAGACGCTGTAAGTTATAGAAATTTAAGAATCGCTACTGTACAACTAATAAACTGGCCATTTGGAAGGCAAATGCCAGGAGAAAGGTTCAAGTTGCAAGCCTTTACTCTATTATCATAAATGAATAAATTCCTCTGTTGGTGTGACTCTCCAAGTTGAATAAGATACATTATTTTTAGAATTACATGTAAACTAGGCAAGCAAGATAGCTCAGTTGGACAAAGCACCTGCTTAGGCAAGCACAGGGTGCAGGGTTCAATCCCCAGCACATACCACATCTGCCTCGTGGTAGCACATGCCTAGAATCCCAGGCTTGGGGAGGCTGAAACTGGGAGGATTACTACAAGTCCAAGCTATATAGTGAGACCCTATACCAAATACATAAATAAAATTAAGTAACATGCAAAATTTCAATAATGTTTGGAAAATAGGTTAAATGCACAACCTAAAAGAATAGGGTGAAATGAACATTTAAAATGACATGAAATTTTAAAAAATCATTTACATGTACTTGCTTCTTAAAACATATTCAGTTTCAGCCCCAAGAATAAAAGAAAAGACTGTGCCTTACCTCCCGTCTCGATCCCAGTCATATACTTCTATTTTGATTGTTCTGTCCATGGCAGAAACACATGAGGAAGTTAGTAAGATCACACCACAATATGACTGAGAATTAAAAACCAAACTATAGTAAGATTTTCTTAAATAAAATACTATGTGCTTATAGGTTTTACAATGTAATCTGAAATTGATTTGGTTAAATATATTGTTGTAGTACAATTTACAATGTAATCTGAGACTGATTTAACTTTATTACTATAGTTCAGTGTATCCTGAAGTCAGATTCTAGCTGCTATATTGATTCTTCAAATGGAGCAAAGACAGTACACAGGACAGAGGCTCTCAATGGAGATACATGTATATGCAGCGCATTTCTCACTCTTAGAATGAGTCAGAATCACATGAGTGTTTACTGGCATGGGGTACTGGGCGTCTCCCCCTGAATTTTTGGTTCTGTTGGTCTCTGGTACTGCCCAGGTATCTGAAGTTCAATGACCACATGGTGATGCTAATATTAATAAATAAATAAATAATGTTAATAAAAGTAGTTGTCATAATGGGTTATCACAACTACTTTCCAAGAAAAATAATGAGTCTGGCTAAATAAACTTATAGATTTACTGAGTCAAAAAAATGACAGCTTGAGTGGGATATTATAATTTGCAACGTAAGCTCAGTGTTACATCATAATCGCTAGTTCCTGGCTTGATACTGAGTACTACAGTAAACTTTTTTTTTTTCAACGATAGCACGTAACAAGATATGTAAACTAACAAACAGATTTTTTAAATTTAATTTGCTTCACTTTTGGGATGAAGAAGTATTTTTATATCTTAGTTTTACAGTAAACTTGCACACACAACAAATGTATATTAACTCTTTAGGACCATATCCCCAGCTATGGATAAAAACACTCGTTCTGCATCTATG
This sequence comes from Myocastor coypus, assembly GCA_004027025.1. NCBI lineage: Eukaryota > Metazoa > Chordata > Mammalia > Rodentia > Myocastoridae > Myocastor > Myocastor coypus. Next base: position 6,628 of record PVJA010023228.1, on the reverse strand, counting down.
GAACTCGTGGCAATCAGCAGACACGAAGGCAGTTATGCCAAATAATACCTTTCAGAGTAACTCAAGGTGGACACTTCTATAGCCACAGTCTTCAGCACTGTGGACCTACATATCCCATGTCTGTTTGGTACCAGGAACCAAACCCAGGACCTTGCACTTATCAGACCGGCACTGTGCCAATAAGCTACTTCCCCAGTCTACCTTTTAAGGGTGTTCCATATGTAAGCCTTGAGGCACTGAACATTCCAGAATTAGAGTAGCAAGTTAAAACAGAAGTTAGTATCCAACATATTTTTACACTTTTACATTTTTATTTTTAGATAATCCATCATGTTAGCCAGATTTTAACTAACCAAGTTATCTCTCCTCTTCAAACCAAGGACTTAAAAAGAGTTATGTGAAAATTTTTCCATAAATCATCCATGCTACCTACTGTAAACACACAAATACAGTAGTAAAGAAAACACAAAAACAATTTGACTTAGATTATTTAAACATTTAAAATCCTCTGAAAAGTTCCTTATTTTACCTGTCATAGTCTCCGTTACATAACGCTCTGACTGAGATCTTGAAAGCTTGCCACACAGGATTCAGAGTGTTTTTGACAACTTCTGTTCTATGACAAATTGTAAAACTGCAAAACAAAATTTTCAGTTATTTTTCTGACTCAACAATATTGTACCACTTGAATCACCACTGCTTTTTTGTGTAAACTATCAGTAGCAACATTTCTGTTACTGCTATCGTGTTTAAGTCACATGATAAAATCTTTGGTGGCTGACTGATACACTGAAAAATAAGCGATCAAAAATGTAGAGACACCAGTAACCCACAGAAGAGCAGCTGTGTCAAAGAGTTGGGGGAAAAAAAAAAAAACTTGACTGAAGGCAAGATCAACTAAAGAAAGAAGAAAAAAAAGAAAGAAAGAGGAGAGCAACTAGTGTGAGAGCAATGTTTGACGCATTCAGAGGTGAGGAACAAAGAGGCATTTATTTGAGAGATGCTCTCATGATTTGGATCTTAAATGTGCTCAGAAGGCATCTGGCAGTTCCTTCAGAGCCTGTGGTGCTACAGAAGGTACCTCACAGAAGGAAGTAGGATCACGGGAAAAATGTCCTTGGAGGGGATGCTGGACCTCCAGTCCTTCCCTCTCTCTGCTTCCCAACTGTGTAGGCGAGCAGCTTTCTTCTGCCATGAGCTCTCTGTCATAATGCCTGGCCTCACCACAGGCCCAAAATCAACACGGCAACTTACCACAGCCTGATGCTGTGAGTCAAAATAAACCATCCTTCCTCTTCAACGGATCTGTTCATGTGTTTTGTCACAGTTATAGAAAGCTGACCAGCAAAAGAGCTGAAGTAAAAAGGTTAATTAAGGGAAAGGATTTTTGTTGTTTTTATTACTTTTACTTTTTAAAGATAGAGTAAGAGAAATTTCCTTTGCTAAGGATTCAGTGAAGAAGAAACTACATTGATGCATGATGTCAAGGGCAGCAAGACTGCAGCTACGCAATCTGAACAGGTGGCTATAGACTGGACAGTAGAGAAGGAGACCAGCCCATCATCTTTACCACAAGATGCTCAGTGGTCTACTTTTGGGCTACTTCTCCTATGGTAGATCAGATATTTTTGTTCCATGGGTTGGGGAGATAGCTCAGTAAAATAAGTGTTTGCCTTGCTGGCAAGAGGAGGATCCTGAATTCAATCCCTGGTACCGCCAAAAAAAAAAAAAAAAAAAAGAATTTTTGCTTCATTTCTACAGCCATAAAAATTAAATAATTTGACACCTGAAATTTCTCCTAAGAAAAAGATTTATATTAAGATAATTATGAGGCAGATATTCATTTTCCTCCTATAAATCGGTCTCATTTACAATGCATTAGATGTGAAACAGACAGTAAACTATCACGAGCAAAAGTACGAGTGCTAGTGTAACGTGAAAATGTTAGCGAAATTCTGATGTGAATTTTTCTAATGTTCAGGAGGACCACCATATAAATATAATTGTGTATATGTGTCTACTGCACATAGACTTGTCAAAAGATATTCTTACTACATAAACTATAGTAAAACACTTTAAATGAAGCTATTTACCAAAATAGCTATTGCAAGGAAAGCCCATTACCTATTTATGAATACAGGTCAAAGTAATAGATGCAAAAAATAATAATAATTCACAAAAATACATTATAAAACTTTCATTAATCTTTCTGGTAAAAACATAAGTTTTACTTTTCCATAAAATAAGCCTAAACAAACTGGATAACAGACATTTTTTAAAAACACTATTGAAATAAATTCGAAGTAAGCAAAAATCTCTAAACTTAAGAAGTATATATACTGACTGAGATATCATCAAAATTATTTTAAAGCTTTAACACATGTGCATTAATAGATTTGCGTTTGGAGCTAGCTAGCTGGTGAACTAGTTTATAAACATCAGTGTGTAAATATACCCAGAAAGTTTTCTTTAAAAAATTCCATAAATTTGACAGTTGTTTTAAGTGATTTTTATTTTTTATGTTAGTACTTAGTTTTGTCCTAATACTTAGACTTCAGTTCATGAATAAGTACCATGTTTACCTAAATAGTATTAGTACAAACCTTTCTTCTCAATGAACTAAGAGAAAGTAGCTGAATATCTATCCTATCTTGTATATATATATTTTTTTCACATCAAAAACAGTCCTTTAAGCCGGACGTGGTGGCTCACGCCTGTAATCCCAGCACTCGGGAGGCTGAGGCAGGAGGATTGGTGCGAGTTCGAGACCAGCCTGGGCTACAAAAGTGAGCTCAGGACCAGCCTCAACTGCATAGCGAGACCCTGTCTCAAAAAGACAAAAAAAAAAAAAAAACAGTCCTTTATTTATATCCCCCTTGTTTGTTTAGTTTTGTCAGAGGTGGGTGTTCTACTGCACTTAGAGAAGCTGTATTTGGAGCAGTCATTAAAGGACCTTTTCAAATTCTTCATCAGTCCAAACACTGTAGGTACTCGAGTCTGTACCTTGTCCTCAGAATAACTACCATGAAGACAACAGTATGCAATGTATTAATTATTGTGACTACCCTACTAACTTGTTTTGAAATTGTTTAATTGTTATTTTATTGTTTTATCTCATTAAAATAAATAATAACAAATATGTTTAGAAGCATAATAAAATTTTGTAACAAAACTGAATGGCTGACAAACAGAAATCTTATGACTATAGACTTTTACAAATAAAGTTAGTAAGAAGTAGAGCGGAGTGTGGTAGCATATGCCTCCCAGTACTTAGGAGGCCAAAGCAGGAGGACAGATGAGCTTCAGAGGCCAGCCTGGGCTATCAAAGGAGTTCACAACCAACCTAGCCAACATATCAAGCCCTGCCTAGAAAACAGTATGAGACACTGTCTCAAAAAAACAAAAACACACACACACACACACAAAAAAAAAACTATGTATCTACACAATGATGTAAATATATGTGAAATTCACAAAATAAGGTTCAATTGAGCAGGGACAATATTACGACTTCAGATATTTTAAAACATTCTTTTAGTTCTTTCTAGTTCTGAATGACTGACAAATATGACTACACAAAATTCCAACATTTGGGTTTTCTAACAGACATGCTCAACAGTTGTTATCAAGGGGCTGGGGGGATAGCTCTGTGGCACAAGTGCCTGCCTGGCAAGAACAAAGTTGTGAGTTTGAACCCTGGTCCCGCAAAAAAAAAAAAAAAAAAAAAAAAAACAGTTGTTATCGAATAGTGGTGTCAACAAAAATTCCATAAAAAGTAATGTCTCATTTAAGATAGTCTGAATTTTTCAGTTTAAATAGCAAAATGTCTATGTTTATGTAACACTTTATAAACTTATACTATATAATATTTTTTTTTCTTTGTGGAGCCTGGGATTGAACTCAGGTCCTTGTGTTTGCCAAGCAAGTGCTTATTCTACTGAGCTATCTCCCCAGCCCCTATACTATATAATATTAACAATGTATAATTTTGCTTAGAAGTATAGTAACACTGGTAATTTTTTCATATTAATACCCTTGCTTTTAGTGTTCAAAGAGAACAATTTTGCTCTTTGCCTAATATTTTATTAGACATACTTGTTACAAACAACCAAAAAATAAATGCTATACTATAAAACAATAAAAATAGCTATTATTTTGGTTCTTCCCATATGTTCACAAAACTTCTGAATGTTTTCCTAGTAGTACTCATTTCCTTTGACAATCCTGTGATACAGCTTGGTGATCACCTTATTTTACAGTTGAGAAAACTAAGCCTCAACAGAATTTTCACAGGGTCTCCCAACCATGAAATATCAGGGTCATAACTTAAAACCTGGAAATAGAACCTTAATCTTATTTTTGGACACTGAACTTTCTCAGGAATACTAACAGTACAATAAAACTCCCACAAAACAACTTCCAAGTACATTTAATGGTACATTTACATGCACCAAATTTCTCTTTGTAACCCATACATATGTGCTCAAACCACAAAATTCAAATGTACTATACCTTATACTATAAGGTATAACTTTACTGGACATTAAATTAAAATTATCACTGCAAAAAAAAATATGGCATAAGAGACAGGTCATATATAATCCAGTCCTTGTAAATAAAAAGAGAAATAATTGTTCAATTGTGTAATCAAACACATTTGTTTAAGCATTTTAGGTTTTTGCAAAATGTCATGGTTTGTAATCAGATGCTCCCCCAAAGCTTCATCAGCTCATAGGTGGGGTTAAGGGGAGGTGACTGGGTCATGAGATGTGGTATTTATCAGTGGACTAGTCCACAAAGGAGTTTATGGCTAAAAGTGATCTAGGAGGTGGAGCCTGGTTGGAGGAGGTGGGTCATGGGGCGTGGCTTGTCAGAGTGTATCCCTGTGTTGTCCAACTATGGACCAAAATCTCTACACACTGAGCTAAAATAAACCTTCCCTTGTAACTGAGACACAGGCCAATTTAACAGTGGTATAAAAAGTACAATGTTTTCTACGAAACTGAAAATCATTTAAACAGCACAACATAAACTTTACATATAAAATACTCATGAAGTTACACCCTGTCACTAAGATATAAAAATTAACAATTGTTACAACATGAAAATATTTTTACCCTTTTATCAATTTAATGGGTTCCTCTGACAACATAATTCAAATGCCATCCTTATGAGAAAGCTAAAACAAATAAAAGATAAATCTACCTGCCATCTTCATTGCTTCGATAAAACACCAGAAAAGGATCAGATTTTCCAAAGAAATCCTTCTTGTCCAATTTGTTTGCACAAAATTGCATCAAAACAGCGTCCTATAAAAAATTAATAAAATATCACAAAAGCTGGGCTATAAATAACTAAGAGCTGCACTTATCAAGCAAGACTTCACAAGAAAACACATTTTTCATCTGAATGTAAATAGCCAGGTGTAGGAGAATCACAAAGAACACAAAATTGCTTTTTGTAGGATTGCACAACTTTAACAATTTCTGTAGAAATTTTCATTCAAGTCACAAAACTACGGCTTTGCAAAAACCTTAAGCGTTTCACCCTGGAAAGCAATATTAAGATACAAGATGACACTCAGATGACTCTCAATACTCAACGTTATAAAATAGGATTTTCATTCATGTCCCCAATTATTCAGGTACACATTTCAACAACAAAGGCCTCTTCAGTCAGACAATACAGTAAGCATCTACCCATTATGTGTTGATACTGAGATGTGAATAAATCTCAGGCATTAATCATCTAATGATGATCTGGCCCCAAAAAACAGACTCTGAAAAAAATAGCTTATAGGCTAGAGTGTGTTCATGGTTTTGTCTGCATATGGGTGGGGCAGAAGGCTGCTTTTTCAATTGTCATCAATTACCACAATGTCTAAATAATTATATTTAAAGTAATTTCTATGATAACTGAGCTTGGAGAAAGATAAAGCATGTTTGCTTTCTTCTATAAAACAGTTACATAGTGGTATGCTAATTATGATGTGAAAGCAATCTTTGTTAGAAATTTATATACCCAGGCATTCATAAGCTAAATGATTTCAGCGTATCATAAATCAAAATAGTTAAACATTTAATTTAATTACAAAAAACAGACATTTTTAGGTAGCAAGTATATAGCTATTCAACTTAAAAAATACTTGTAGGGTGTTTTATGTTTTATAACTGAAAGTAAATGATAAAAACTTGGGGGAAGAGGTGTCCTAGCAAAATAATTTCAAGAGGTCACAGTCTAGATTCTTTTTGGTGCAAATGTTTAAAAGTATGCTGTTCTCTTCACTACCTATTCATTTTCATGGAACCCTGAAATACTTATTAAGCATTGACCTAAAATTCTCATTACCATCCTATAACTCAGAGGTGTCCCAAATTTCCTGGTCAAGGAGATTATGGGACCTCAGAGGAAAGGGATGAATGAACTGCAGTGCGTCTAAGGAGAGTCACCCAGAGAAAAACATTCTCTCAGGCTTTTACAGAAAGCAAAATGGCCAAGCATTGGCCATGACTCGTCCCGAAGGCTAACACTAACAACAGTTCTACAAAGTACTGTCTATGGTCTCAAATTTAATCCTGAGGGGATTTGAGCCTGGAAGATACAAAAAAAAAAAAAAAAAAAAAAAAAA
>PVJA010023227.1:0-33290 GCA_004027025.1 Myocastor coypus | reverse complement strand
AACGATCCTCCTGCCTCAGCCTCCCAAGTGCTGGGATTACAGGCGTGAGCCACCACGCCCGGCTTCTTTCTTTCTTTCTATCTTTCTTTCTTTCTTATTTTCTTTATATTATGGCTGGCTCAGCCTGCCCTGGGGGTGGGGCTGGTGCAGCATGTGGTGCCTGGTATTGAACTGCAGTCCCTGCAATTGCCTAAGCTTCCCTAAGCAGGCACTTTATACCACTGAGCCATCTCACTGGCCCAGATATGCCATTTTAGATTTCTGATATTATTATATTCTTTGCTTGATAATTAGTGATTGTTACTGGGAGGTATGGAACCAAATAGCTGAAGTCAATTACAAAGGTCAACATGTCTTTTTTTAGAACAAAAATTTCAGCTGTAGGAATCTAGAAAATCAATGAGTGATGAAAAATAATACAAAATCTTCATTTTATTTATGAATTCTGAATGTCACAAGATTTTCCCCTTCTACTTTAAAGTATGTTCTCAAGAGAATTAAGCAGATTTGAATACCATCTGTTTTAGTATCACCGATGACATTAAATACAGTACATGGTACTGCTTGTAACAAAGTTCGTTATCAAGAAAAAGTTGTCTTTGCTATAAAATAAAATCATTTTAATACAGAATTAGCCAGCATGTAACTGCCAGGGAAATATAGAACTTAAAAGCCATAAGAGAACAAAACCCAAGTTCTGAGTCGGGCGTGGTGGTGCACGCCTGTAATCCCAGCACTCGGGAGGCTGAGGCAGGAGGATCAGTGTGAGTTCGAGACCAGCCTGGGCTACAAAAGTGAGCTCAAGGCCAGCCTGAACTGCATAGTGAGACCCTGTCTCAAAAAGACAAAAAAAAAAAAAAAAAAAAACCCAAGTTCTTTATACATAGGCATTGCATTTTACCAGTTCACACATTCTCTCAACAAAGGAAGAAAAGCTTTATTTGTATCCCCTGACTTGGCCTCCCAAGACCTCTTTCTTTGTAGAGAACTGCTCTACCTGGCCTCTGGTGGTGCTGGGGAGTACTAGTGCTGTTCTTTGAGGAAGGGAGTATGGTGGCCGCAAGTGACTATGCCTCCATGGTGACCTAGGAAAGCTGCATGCCTAGTCATGCACCACAGCCAGCCCAGGTGACAGCATTGTATTCAGGCTTGACACTCAACAAGGAAAGTCATTCTCTTTCTAAGGATTCAAAAACAACAACATCCAACAGAAAGGTTTAACCACAAGACATAAAAAGTAAAACCAGATTACTATGCTGAGCTGTAAAAGGCTCAAGTCAACAGCTTCTGACATTGCCAGCTCTGCCGATAACCCACTACTATTATGGGATATTGGACTATATTACAACTACTTTCTGTTCTTTGAATGAAAAGAAGAGAAAACCACTATGTACTAACAGCATTTAGAAAAGTTATCATGTCTGCACCTCGTACTCTGTACAACTACTATGAAGGCAATAACTTTCTTTCTTTCTTTCTTTCTTTCTTTCTTTCTTTCTTTCTTTCTTTCCTTGCAGAACCGGGGATTGAACTCAACCCCTTTCACTTGCCAGGAAAGTGCTTATTCTACTGAGCTATCTCCCCAACCTATGCTTTGCATTAATTTTTAAAAAATAAACCTTTCCTCCTTTAAAAATAAACAAACAAACAAAAAACAGCATCAGCAGTGACCAGCATGAAATTATAACTACAGATCCCTCCCAGGAAATTTGTAGAATACATGGCACCCCAGAAATTATACACTCAAAGGGCCAGGGAGATAGCTCCTGGCAAGTGCTAGGTCATGAGTTTGAATCCTGGCCCTGAAAAAAAAAAGAAGAAAGAAAGAAAGAAAGAAAGAAAGAAAGAAAGAAAGAAAGAAAGAAAGGAAAGAAAAGAAATTATATACTCAATTATAATGAGAATAGATTTCTTACAAGCCTGCCTGGATTATTCTGTAGTAAAATTCTCATTCGCTGGGTAAGTAATAGTTCATAGAATTATCATACAGGAATAATGCACACTTGAAATTGAGGAGGAAAACCCATTCACACTACATGCTGAGTTCCAGAAACTTTCCTAAATACAGATGTGATGTAATTTAATTCTATAGATGACTAGTTTATTTTCAGTTTAGGGGTATGAAACTGAAGATCAGAGAGATCAGTATATTTTCCAAAACCAGAACAACTAAAATACAGAGAGATGTGAACCTTTTTCTACAACTCTGGAATCTCACCTCTCTCTCTCTCTCTCTCTCTTTCTCTCTCTCTCTCTCTCTCTCTCTCTCTCTCTCTCTCTCTGTCTCTCTCTCTCTCTCTCTCTCTGCATGTGGTGCCAGGGATCAAACCCGAGTCCCTGCACTTGCTTAAGCAGGTGCTTTGCCTGCTGAGCTATCTTGCTGGCCTAAAGTAAATCTTTTTCAAATTAGACTGAGTGAGAAGCAACAGAAGGCAATATAAATATGGTAACGCTTAAGAAACACAAGTAGTACTGATGGAATATCGAATGCCTGAAGATAGATGGAAAAGTCTGCCTTTACCAAAAAAGAGGGCCCATGGTCACAACCCCCATTTATCCGAGGCTGAGGAAGATGAGGAAAAGATTGTTCGTAACAGTCAGTGATCCTACAATTAGAGTTCACAAGTAAATACTACTGCATGCAAGTGAGAACATGGCACTGAAGAAAGAGATAAGAAAAAAATGTTAAGAAAAAGTTAGGCCAATAACAATATAAAAAATAAGTTGAAGCATCAGCTATGCATCTGAAGAAGAGGGATCTTCCTTGGAAGATGTTTAAAAAGCACAGCTTATACAATGTCTTTATTTTTTTTAATTAATTAATTAATTTATTTATTTATTTATTTCCTGTCTCAGAACCTTTATTTGTTTATTCACTCATTCCTATGGCTGGCTCAGCCCACCCCACTGGCAGGCCTGGCGCAGCATGTGGTGCCGGGGATCGAACCGCGGTCCCTGAAGCCGCCCAAGCTTCCCCAAGCAGGCGCTTTAGACCACTGAGCCATCCCGCTGGGCCCCTACAATGTCTTTAATTAGTTGTGTGGGATACAAAAAAGAATCAAATATGATTTTCCCATTCTTCTCACAGACAATTTAGTGCCTTTTCTCAGAAAAAGGAACATATGAGAATGAGAAAGATCCACTCAGGAATGCAATCTTCCGACAATGTGAGACCTTTGGTATGAACTTGATACCCCCCTAAATCCTACGATTCAAGTCTGCCCTGGTGTACACAGACAAGATTTGGAGCCATTCAGTTGCTGTTTGTGTAAAAGAGCCAAGACCCAGTGTTGGCTTTCTCCAACAGAGGGGTAGCCAAAGATGTCACTGCAGAGGGAGTGGGGAGAGGAGAGGGGTTATGAGCATCTGATAAACGGTGATACATGGAAAGAAGACACAAATGAGGAATACTGAGCCAGGATACTAATAGGGCTTCAGTTTTATATCCATTAGAAAGGGAGAGAAATGTTCGCTATTTGGAGAATAGCACAGCACTAAGAGGACTTCTTCACGTTAAGGAAGAAACAAAATTCTTCCTATGGAAAAAGGAGAAAAGTCAGTTTAGATGAAAGGCCAGATATATGCAACACAGAACAAATTCTTCCATGAAATCTGTAGGTAACTATGTTTGTTTATTTATTCATTTATTTATTTAATTTACTTATCTATTTATTTATTTTTATTGTTTTTTGGTGCCAGAGATTGAACTCAGGACCTTGCACTTGCCAGACAATCGTTTACTCTACTGAGCTATCTCCCTGGCCCCATTATGGGGTTTTGAGATAGGTGTTTTTCTGCCTGTTGACCTTTATCTTTTACTTGTCTGTTGTTTATTTTTTCTGTGCAGTGGGAGATGAACCCTCTTCTGTGAGACATTGAAAGGTAAAGTGAGAGGACTCAGGAGAACTGATGCACTAATGGAAATACCTGGGATAATGGGAGAAGTGTTTAACTGAGAGATTAAAGACCAAAAGCAAGCAAAGAGGAAATGACTTTTCATTCATGCTTGGTATCTTATATCTATAGGGGACTGTTTACAGGGGCCCTATGGGTGCCTAATTATGCATATACTCAACTGTGTTATATAACACAAGTACATCTTCTGTGTAGTTTGTTATCTCTAGATTATTTATAATACCTTGTAACCACAAATAATATCTAAATATGCCAAGAGTTGTTTTAGTTTATTGCTCAGGGTAGCATGACAAAAAAAAAAAAATGTTTGTATGTGTTCAATATAGTCATAGTTATTCTCCAGACATCTCAGATCCGCAGCTGGTTATACCTGTGAAAACAAAACCTGAGGAAATAGAGAATTAACTGCATTTTTGCTTCAAAGAGTAAGTGAAAAATCTATCTCAGTACCTACAGGCTATAGTACCTTCTAGAATATCAGTACAAGTTTGTTGGCTTTTTTAATCATTTATTTATCAGTTTGTTTGGTACAGGGTCTTGCCCTCCTTCTCAGGCTCCCCAGCGCTGGGGTTGCAGGAACGTTTCACTGCACCCAGTTCAGTGACCTGCTGGGCATCGGGTAGACACCACATGCAGTACCAGAATCAGACCCCTATCCTTGTGCCTTCCAGAAAGGTGCTTAGACCACCCTATCAGGATAATTTTGATTGATTTTATCTTTTTCATTTATTAAGACTCAATTTCACATTTTTTTCTACTTGATTGTATGTTACTTGGTCAGGACAGGATGAAACTTTAGTATTCGTGCATTTCAAGAGCAACAGGTAACGCTGAACGTAAAGCTCTGAGAAGCGCAAGAAAACTGAACGACAGTATTCTTCTAGTGCAGAGAGATTGTCCAGAGTCAAAGTGTATGCTTGTCCTACTGGGCTCCTGCTTAAATGATTGCTCCAAAACAAATTGAGTAGGAACAATAATTCAATGAAAACTGCCCCTGAGTTATTGCATGCTACTGCTAACCACAAAGGAAAACAAAAATCCCCCAAAACCACAAGTCAGCAACTCGAGGTTAATGTCCGCTTGTTTTATGTTCCTTTAACTACTTTATTTTTTTTCTGGATGGTACTTAGAGTGATATTTAGGTTTTATGAATTTTTTCCCAGGTGATTCATATATTCTTGTTATCATTGCTTTTTGATATTACTAAAGTAAGAAAAATTTAAAAGATCTGAGAATGTGTGGGTATGGTTTAATGAGGAAAATAACACAGTCTAAAATGAATCAGTCCCTTCCCTTATACAACAAAATTCCCTAAGTATTTTATCTGATTGTTATCTTTAGTATAGCCTTAATTATTACATCTGTTCTCTAATATTCAAATTCATAAAATAGGGTTTTGTTTTATGATGATATGTGTGAGTGGAAATACTATACAAGATATGGTATTATCCAAAGCTTATGACTAAACATATACTAAGGGTTTACAATAACTTTCTTGGACAAACACTGGTGAGTCAATATTCTATTAATCAAGTATTTCATAATTAAGGAAGTTATAATTTGCTAACAGGGCTCACAATAGCTGCCTGTGGAATAAGACAATATGCTTTCAGTCTCCCTACTGGGTCTAATTCCCCAGTGACCTTATTGAAAATGAGCATGGGCTACAAAACTAAAGATTAACTGTCCAGGGACCTGCTTCCTGGAGCTTATTTGAAGATTAAATCAAATGGCAGGTGATATATATTTGGTATTATGGCTTTGTTTCTTTTCCCATGTAGTATAAGTGTGATAGGAAACAATGACACTTTATAGCTGTTTAAAATTTTTTTTCTAAATGTGAAATAGTTCTGTACTTATGCTGAAATTTAAATGAATAATTTATTTCTTCATAGCTAAAAACATCTTCTGCTTTTTGAACACATAATAAAAATGATCTCTAATTACAAATTTTCCATAATTTCAAATTGCCCAGGCTTTTAAAAGGTGATTATTTTTTGTTATCTCTTTATTTCATAAAGAATGGCACAAAAGGCGTTGAGGATGTGTTTAAAAGGCCAGCTGAGATATTGCAACATTTTATTTAAATAGAAAGCAGTTAAATATATATTTAACAACATAGCTTTTAGACTACACATTAGTAAATGGATTTCTATTTAACAAATCAGAGAAAGATGGATGAAGATGTTCTGCTTTTAAAAATACTATATTTAGAATGCTTGTGCAGAGACAGTGAAGTGTGATTTGTCCTCATAGCAGACATCTGAAGAACAAGTGACATTCCTACACAAAATCCATATTGGTGATGTATTTAATTACAGAGCTGATTGAAATTGACAGCTTTAGTGACCTGCGTTTGCACTTGTGGTGATTGATGTACGCTTCAACTCCGGTTACTTTTAAACCAATTCACATATTGCTCAATACTATAATATCATCCTGTCAAACTGCAAACTACATTTTTTTTAAGTGTGGGGACTGGAGAGAGTGCATGTTTAATTAAAATGAGATAGAGATGAATTGTTTTAAAACACCTCTACAACTGTTCCCTGAGACTACTGGTATTTGGAATCAGAGTGAAGGAAAATTCAATACAGTTACTCAAACATTTAGGTTCCAGATTCATCTTCTGTGCTGGAAACTACAGCCCCAGATACTAGGTGTTAAGGAAGGTGTCAGAGAACCTCATACATATTGCCTAGAAAGTATCGCTTTCCTTGACTTGATCTCACCCTTGAAAATAATAACTAAAATGAGTGCCATACGCCAGGGTGAACTGACTGATTGTGCATCCTTAATTCTATGCATGATTTTGTCTGCTTATGTTTAGTTGTTACTTAGGTAAGATAGCTGCTATGAAAAGAGGCAGCTTGACTGGAAAACATCACAGCATTGCTTTTTATTGTGTAAAATAGGGGCTGTCTTCTCGTCTTTTCATTCCAGGTTCATTGTACATTTCCCACACTGAGAATGCCCTCAGCTGCACATCTTTTACTGTTTAACTCACTTTGTTGTGTGTGAATACATAAAATTGACAATTTTATGACCAATTGGCCATTGGTATATTTTCAACTATATCCCTAATGAACCACTAATTGAATTTTACTACATATCACACTCTGACAATATCTTCTTTTTAAAAAAAAATTTTTTTTGTTGTTTCAGAACTTTTGTTTGTTTGTTTATTTATTTTTATGGCCAGCTCAGCCTGCCCTAAGGGCAGGGCTGGCGCAGCATGTGGTGTTGGGGATCGAACCGCAGTCCCTGCAGCTACCTAAGCTTTCCTAAGCAGGCGCTTTAGACCACTGAGCCATCCTGCCAGGCCCCTATTTTCTCTTTTTTAAAAAATTTTATTCATTTTGTTAAGAAAAAATATAATAGAGATGGAACAACTTCAATATAGGCTAGTAGGGCATTTACAATAATTAATACATTGCATATTGCTGTCTTCATAGCAGTTATTCAGAGGACAAGATGCAAACATGATATCTTGTCTAAACAATATTAGTGAAAGCTTTTATTGTCAGTGAACTAAGAGGAAGCAGCTGTATATCTATCCTAACTCTTCTGGTGTGTGTGTGTGTGTGTGTGTGTGTGTGTGTGTGTGTGTGTGTGTATCTAGATAGATAGATTTCTTTTCCCCTCTTTCACAACAAAATCATGCTTTATTTTTCATGAAGTTAGTAATTCATGATCCTAGATTGCCTAGCAACTGATAGCTAACCTTAACCAGTATCTCAGTGGTGAGGTAGCCTGTTTGCTTTAGGCACTGGGCCAAGACACACCTTCATGTGTTTGGTTGATTTCTTAGCTGTTTGACTCCAAACATATCCCCACTTTTTGTTTTGTGTTTTCAGAGGCGAGTGTTCCACTGCAATTAAAGAAGCTATGTTTAGAGAAGTCTTTAAAGGATTTTTTCATACTTGAAACAGTCTAAAGATGGTAGCTACTTGAATTCACCAAAATAACCCAATATAGTCCAATATTCCATAATAGTAGCAAATTATCAGCAAAACTGGCAGTTGTTTGATAATGTAATCTTAACATAACACATTGTAACAGCGTATTGTGAAGCAGATGATATTACTAACATTTTATTGGCATATAGTAAGACTAACAGAGATTTAGTAAAATTTGCTAAACTAAGTTACTGTCCATACAATAGATAAATGAAATTTAGCCAGTTTGTGATTAAATTCCCATTACCGTTTTCACTATATAACACCATTCTCTTCTTTTTTTACTTTTTATTTTTCTTTCTTTCTATTTATTTATTTATTTATTTATTTATCGCAGGATTGGGGCTCAAACTCACAACCTTGCACTTGCCACACAGGCACTTGTGCTACGGGCACTATTTCCTCAGCCCCTATAACACCATTTTCACACAACCTTTTTTTTTTGTTTGTTTGTTAATTTGAAACAGATTTTTGTCTATTTGTTTCTTTGTTCTGGATATTGAACCTACGATCTTGCACATGCAAAGTACATGCTGCATTGCTGGACCACAGCCCCAACCCCAATAGGACTTCTTGGTAGTTGTTATAAATAATTTGTATTTCAAGGCATGCTGGTACTTGATCAATTATTGAGAACAAAAATACACTTGAGTGTACCATCCTAAAAAAGAAAGAAGTGGCGAAAATGAATCACCAGACTTATTTCCAAGAGAGAAATTTTATTCCAGTACAAATTTGTCATCTCCCTGAAGGATATTATTTTCAAAATTTAAGGTGTGTTGAAAAATATTTTAACTCATAAGCCAGATGTGGTGGAACAATTATAATCCACCACTTTGACGGCTGATACAGGAGGATTACAAGCTTGAACTTAGCCTGGAAAACATATTGACTTATAAAAACTCTGTAAATAAATAAATAAATAAATAAATAAATAAATAAATAAATAAATAAAATGTCTTACATCAAATAAAATTTATGCATAAAATATGTCACATATCAATAGTATATCTATCTATCTATGTATCTATGTATCTATCTATCTATCTATCTATCTATCTATCTATGGATAGGAGGGTAGTTCCAGTGCAAATTTTAGTCCCTAGCATCACAAAAAAGATGAAGAAAACAAAGAAAAGATAGAAAGAAAAAATGAAATCATCTCTATGACTATTCAGGAAATCAGTTCTACCAACAAAACTGGTTTGCTTGAAAAATATCTGATGAATTGGAAATTATAAATGCCCTGCCTCTGTCCCCAGTACCTCAGGAATGTATGCACCACACTGAAGCTCTGATATGGCAACTCTCCTCCCACGACAGTACTCCATTTCAATCCACTTCTAGACTCATGATTTTCTCTTCATCTCTTGGAGTATCAAGAGAAGTATGGTAAAGAAAAATGCAGAAACAGATAAATACTCTTTATGTATTTTTTTTCTTGTTTCAGAACTTTTATTTGTTTATTTATTCATTTTTATGGCCTGCTCAGCCTGCCCTGAGGGCAGGGCTGGCGCAGCATGTGGTGCAGGGGATTGAACCGCGGTTCCTGCAGCCACCTAAGCTTTCCTAAGCAGGCGCTTTAGACCACTGAGCCATCCTGCTGGGCCCCTCTTTATGTATTTTAGAATGAACATATTTTAGCTATCTCTGTACCAGGTCTGACTCCAATCTTCTGTTTCTATTAGGGACTCTTTATGATATTCTACTAATCATTGGCTCTTAATTTTTTCTACTGTGCACTAGAATAGAACTGGAAGAACATAGTAGTACATAACACTTGTAACAAGAAAACGGTTTTTCTAATGATTAACTACTAATTTTCTGATGTCGTATATTAAATGTAACCTAAGTATAATTAAAATTTCTAGATAAAAATGTATATTTTCAATTTTTCCTCAGGCTTCCTTATCTTGCTCAAAAAAACATTAAAGTAATAATGGTACAAATCAACAGCGTGAAAAAAAAGTACAGAAGTCAGAAGATGACATATACCAGCAAATAATTATGAGACAGTGAAAAAGAAAGCTGAACTTGAAACTATGTGTAGGAATTAAACACCAGTCAGAAACACAGAAATTGAATTCACAGAACTCTACAAGAGTTTAAGAGAGGGACAGCATCTTCTCTGGAAGAAAAATGGGAAGATAGACCAAAGAATGGCACACTTACAGAATGGGTCATATTATGAGAAAAAGGACTAAGCACAGAAAAAGTTTGCACAATTATTGAAAGGAATGGTGGGTCTGATTCTCAACCAGTCATCCAGAAAGACTGCAAGAGGAATACAGAGCTGAAAGTGTCAAGAGAAATATTGCCTTCTGTCACGGCTGGGGATGTATGAGTTTGTGAATATGTCCACGTTGCTGTTTGTACTCCTGCTGTAACTGAGTCTTCCCATTAGAAACTGGACGGCCAGCAAGGAACTGTTGCTGCATAGAATTTCCATCAACTCGTTTGTCAGCACATCCTCCCCAAAAGGATCAGAAAAAAAATGTTCTCTATATCTCTTCCGAGATCTAAGACACGCACATCTGCTATGAGTAGATGAGCTCACACAGAGAAGCCCAGAGGCAGAGAGTGAGGAGATCAAATGATCAATTAACTCTGTCTCCCTAGGCAAATGTGAGGCATGGGATGGCAAACATGGTGAAAACATGGTGGGTGTTACACGAGCATTAAAATAATAACTTTTGCTCCTTTATCCTATGAAGCCAGGTGGTTGTCCATTATAAATTCAAATAAAAATGGGGGTACTTAACTTTCTGAAGAAATAGATTTGAGGACTCAAGCTGAAGCAAATGGCAACAGTCAGACTTGTACCAAAGATAGAAGAATCAGTAAAGTAATTCCCATCCTCCTCTTACAAAAAGGAGGGCTATGTATGAAAAGCTAAAGAACTAAGAATCTGAACCACATTGGTTTTGGTCCGAATAGGTCCCCTACAATTCACAGGCTGGAAAATTAATTCTCTGAGTTAGGAGACAGGGGCAAGACAAACCATATGAGCAAGGAGCCGTGGCCTATGAATCATGGAGACCCAAGACATATCTGAAAAACACAAAATCCTTGAAGGCTACGCAAGCTCCCAAACCTTGATGTGAGAGTGGCTGACCTTGTCAGAAAGTGCTACACTGAGTTCTTCATTCCATCTGGTCAAAAGCCAAGCAAGGCCTTTGTTGGGAGAGTTATGTCTAACACGAGTTCAAGGGAGTTTCTGATAGGACCACAGTGCCAAATACCTTGTTTGCATGAAAGAAAGGACACAGATGTAACCAACCATTACTTTCATGGCCTCTGTGAGCCTTTTGCTGGACTGCTTTCATATTGCAAAGCATATTGATTATCTACTTTCACTAAATGTAAATATTTGCTGCCTTGGGGCCCGGCAGGATGGCTCAGTGGTCTAAAGCACCTGCTTGGGAAAGCTTGGGTGGCTGCAGGAACTGCAGTTCGATCCCTGGCACCACATGCTGTGCCAGCCCTGCCCTCAGGGCAGGCTGAGCTGGCCATAAAAATAAACAAACAAACAAAAGTTCTGAAATAAGAAAAAAAAAGTAAAATAAAAATAAAAATAAAAAATAAAATAAAATGCCTGTGTGATGAAGTATCTTAGAAGAAGTGATACTTTGTTATATGAAAGTTTTAAGCACAGACAATCTTAAAAATGACATGGAAGCATTATTTTTCATTATGTAGAATAAATAATACAAATGTATTACTGAACAGATGGGCAACATAGAAGCATAAGAGACACAATGAAGAATAAAAATAAACCTTCTATTCTACTGATAGATATTTCACAAGTTATTTACATACACTGTTTAATAGTTTGTTTAAATAACTTCCATTTGTCAATAAATAAATTTAAGTAATTTAAGTAATCTTCCAAATTTAAGAAGTATTACACAGAAATATTGTTCATTCTATTGTGTGTTCAGGATATTTCCATTTTTAATAATTATGAGACAGACATCTCTGTATGACTAATCACTTCAAAATGATAACTAAATTTTCTTCATAATAGTGAATATCCTTTTAAAGTGTTAGATATTTGAGATAACAGCAATTTATATTACTATGTGAAGTAAAGTAATATATTAATTTAATTAAAATATTACATACAGTTTTTGAATAGTTTCATTTTCCTGTTAATTTTGAATTTTTCCTTTAGCTAAATATATGGCTGTACTTTTTAAAATCTGTGTTTCTAGTGAGATTGATTTTTTTTTTTTTTTTTTTTTTAACCAAGGATCAAACTCAGGACCTTGTGCTTGCCAGGCAGGCACTTATGGTATTGAGCTATCTCCCTGACACTAGTAAGACTAAAGTTTGCTGTTCTCTTTAAATTCTTCTTCTATCTTTCATCTATCTATTTATTACATATTTATTCATGAAAGTAGGCATATTATCTCCAAAGACCTGAAGTAAAACATTGAGCTAGTATCAATGGCTACACATAATTTTTTGTTGATTTCAGAATAAATGTAATTGTTATGTGAAAAAGTGTCAAAAACTTTGGATATGGAATTATTGGCTCCTTCTATAATATACAAAATATGATACCTTTATATTCTGAAAAAAGGAAACAGAATTTCACAACCAAGTAATAATAGAAGAATAATAGTTAATATACTCTATTATAATCATAAAAGTAGTTAGTTCAGGTATACTATACAGAAAAAAAGAAAACTCTTACAGAGAAGTGTATTTATGTACTGTGAAGTAGTCCTGCCCCATAAAGTTATAGACAGGGAAAGTCATAATGCTTAGCCATATGACTTAAGGTCATAGTGCTAAGTGGCATAAGCCAGACAACTATGCTTAAATGGTTTCTTTTACATAAGAAAGTGGAAGAGGAATTACACTATGTTTATATTGTCACAGGATATAGCCCATGCATCGCCTGGAATTTACAATGATCCTTTTGCCTCAGCTTCCTGAATCTCAGTATCTGTTGAAAGAATCACAACTAATTCTGCCTTTACAGTTAACAAGGAAAATTAAGACGTCCTCACCTACAGCAGAAACGTGGTGGCAGACGAAGCCACTCTAAAAATAGTTAATTTTTATATAATAAGCCAAGTCATACACACAGACTTTTGCTGATGAAGAACAGTACATATATTGAATTAGATTTTTCCATTATTATTGGACTAATTGGTCAGTTATTTGCTCTTGAGTTTTGGGATTACCTACGTTTACCTCACTTAGACTCATCAGTCAGCTAGCTTCTACTGCATCGCCATTATATCAGTGTACATCCAGCTCAAACTAAAATTTATTTCAGTATTGCGTTGAGTAATTTTATTTTGTTATTTTTTGCTAAAATATTCTTTTTTTTTTTTTTTTTGTCTTTTTGAGACAGGGTCTCGCTGTGCAGTTGAGGCTGGTCCTGAGCTCACTTTTGTAGCCCAGGCTGGTCTCGAACTCGCACCGATCCTCCTGCCTCAGCCTCCCGAGTGCTGGGATTACAGGCGTGAGCCACCATGCCCAGCCTAAAATATTCTTTTTATTGTATATTTCTTTTATCCAAAATCTTAACTTTCCATTGAATTGCGAAGTTTATAATATAGAAAATGGATGGTATAAAAATAGCTATAAAACCAATAAATGTACATATTTTCTAGGTAAAGAAAATTTTGCAATCTATGTAGTGTGGAAGATACATAAACAGGGAGATGTGTTCTTTCTGTACAGAAAAACCATGTCAAAATAATGAAATACATCACAGAATAAAAAATATCAGTTACATCACCCCTATTGATTATGCATATGTGATTCTTAAGTGAATATATCTAAATAGGTATTTCAGTATGTTGCTGTTTGATTCCAACCTGACCATACACTACAATGAGGGTGACCAGGACTTTTATTTGGGAAATGCTAAAAGTATATCATTCATGATGATGGCTATATATATAATTATTGTAGTTTCATCATAATGGTCTAAATCAATGCTAATCCCTTTCACTGATTTATAAAGAAAATTATATATTATTCATCTGTACATTTCCATTTTGTGATGTGGTAGCTAGTTTTTAAGTAAAAGAATGATGAAGAGTGAATAGTAAGTAGGTTATTGGTGTTCCACTCATAAAATGAATTACAGTAAAGGCATTACTGTGTACATACTTTTAATGCAACTGCAGATAAAAGTAATGATCATATTCAAGTAAATTAGATTGCAGTGGTCCCCATTCAACATCTGTGCCTTGTTTTTTGACTAAAAAAAATACAAGTTTAGTATGGACACTAGCCATTCCAAAATCCCTTAGGATCTCTTCTTTGATGTGTTTAAAATTTTCCTGACACCAGAAAAACAACAGTTGAAAGCAGACCAGATGGCAGGAGAGCTGTAGTAATTTGACTGGAGGTAAGATGAACATGGAAGCATAATGAGAAAATTAGATATTTAAATAGTTTCAATGTGCAGATTAACCTAATGGTGTAGGCAACATCACCCAATGGCTTTGTATTGTTATTTATTTCATTTGAAAAAGTTTCTGACTTATTGGTATGATGATTGAGGGAGATGTGACTGGTAGATTAAATGGAAATATATTTCAGGTATTATCTTCTTATAACTGTCCAGGGTGAATCCTTCCTAATCTTAGTGTATGAGGGTAGGAATGATATCATCAAGGTGCCTAGCTAAAACCTTGGAAACAATCTTGTACTCTCTATTCAGGAGAGTAAAAAAGGATGAAAATCCTCCAATTGTCCTTTACCTTGTCATCTTCTTAAGGATTATGGGATCAAGGGAGTTTTCATGTCTTGAGACATAATTCCAGTCTTAAAAATTCTGAAGACTCTTTGATGTTAGAGGTAATTGCCACAATCAGGTTTTATAAGAATTGATAGGAATTCTGTCAGCACCTGAGGCTTTTCTTGGGTTTATAGGTTGGATTTGAGGTTTCTCACTTTTAATGATATCTTGTTGTCTGAATGATTGACTTAATGGAGAGAGTGAATTGAAAGCAAGCCCTATCATTTTTCCTGCATGGTATGGAATTAGAAAACATGTTGACTAGATTCAAAAACGTTTAGAAAATACGAAATGCCTGTCATTTGTCTTTCTGAGTTATTAGAATATTTTAATATAGCTTATACTTTATGGTACCTTTGCAACACAATAGCTCCAAAACAACTGATTAACATGTTATATATAGAGTATTCCATATTGGAAGTATTAGAAGTGTTGTGTACAAGTTGAGATATTAATTCAGATAGAGAAGGGAATGTACATTTAGTGTGAATTTCCTTTTTGAAGAGAAAGTAGAGATGATAACTTTTTAATTAAATGCATAATTGAACAAAGTGAACTATGCATATTCATTTCAGTTCTATTTCTAAAAGATAGTCCATAATATTTTTGAAAATCTCAAAATAATTCAGCATATTTCCTATCAATTGTATTTCTTACTAAAGTGTTACAAAATTCATAATAATACCCCTAAAATATAGCAAGATACATACAGATATCCAAGTAACAGTAAAAATATTATGCAGTTATCAGTTTCTATATGAAATTTTCAGTATTTTTGAGGTTTTATTTTTTAATTCATTGTGTAGACATAAATGCTCATTTAAGAAGTTGAATGGATACATTTTTAAACATAAAATTACTGTCCAAGTTTAATGATATACAAATTTCGTGAAATAAATGCTGTATTAGTTTTATTTTTTTGCACAACATATTTATTTGTTGGGCTTAGGGATATAGCTCAGTAGTATAAGTGCCTGCCTAGCAAGAGCAAGTTCCTGAGTTCGAACCCTGGTACTGCATAAAACAAAACAAATAAATAAAATATTGATTTTTTGGTTGAGAAAATTCCCTTCTTTTAATTATATATTTCCTTCAAGCTCTTGTGTGTATAACTAGTAGAATACTTAATTCAGGTCACCTAGAAATTCATGAGATTCTAGCTTTGCTAATCTAATAATGCTAAAGATGCATTACATAACCTGTAATTTATGTGTTTTACTTGTAAAACTAACTAATACAAAGACGAATAGAGATAAGTAACATGAAAACTGAAAAATAAGTAGGGAAGCAAAAAGGGAAGTACAAGGGCCCGGCAGGATGGCTAGTGGTCTAAAGCGCCTGCTTAGGAAAGCTTGGGCAGCTGCAGGGACCGCGGTTCAATCCCGGCACCACATGCTGTGCCAGCCCTGCCCTCAGGGCAGGCTAAGCCGGCCATGAAAATAAATAAACAAACAAACAAAAGTTCTGAAACAAGAAAAAAAAATTTAAAAATTTAAAAAATTGAAAGAAGGGCAGTACAAGAGAGAGACAGAGACAGAGACAAGAGACAGACAGACAACAGAGACAGAGACAGAGACAGAGACAGAGACAGACCACTGGAATGAAAAGCCAGTGTAGTCATTTTTGAAATTGTAGGATATTAACCAGTATTCTTTGCTTATACTTTTCAGTGGGGTTCTTATTGCTCACAATTAGAAGAAGTGAAATGTATTCAATGACTTAATAGTGAAGTTTGAAAAAATTAATAGCAATTAACAATAGCAAAACCTCGAAAAATCTATACTATATGTAAAGGAAACATGATGGACAAAAAAGCATGACCATCCTGATGGATATAAGTATTTACTTCAAAGTGGTCAATAATGGATTTAAATCTTCCTTCCAAACAGGGAGACTCAAAGAGCTGCTGAGAGAATGTAAAACTGATTTTTTAATACTAAAGATCTTTATTGTGAAGCAAAGATTAAAAAGAAGATAAATAAATCATTGCAATGATTCTACAATTCATTTTCCTATTTGGTTGCTACCTTCCTGTGATAAGGAGGGACACTACACAGTCACCTGGCAATACTTAGAAATTTAATCTAGTGGTGTATATTGGAAATGCATCAGTAGCTTTACTGATAACTCTAGTCATCTTTAAAACAGTCTGAAATAATTTCAAGAGTGAAGAGTAAACAAGATCTTGTGTTTATGTGATGAATGCTGGGACTAGTAGGCAGCCAACTATATCCATTTTCCTCCTGAGCTGTGCAAGGAGCCAGAACCTTTATTCAACTAATACGAGTGCCTCCTCTGTACAATCACTGAGGATAAGAGAGCAAGGCAGAACTGTCCCTTCCACTCAAAGACTGCCCAACGCATTGAAGCAAACATTTCAACTGTAGCATTTACTGTGACATGAAACAAATGATGCTGAGGGATGAGTTGAGGCTCTAAAACACATACAAGTAACATCTCACTCCCATGTAGAGATTCATTAATGTCTTTCTGAATAAATAACTGTCAAAGTATATTCCTGAAAGAGAAGTGGCAATGAGTGTCTAATAAAGACAATGGAGAGATGAAAATAATTAAAGTGGCATGCAGAGAAGTTAAGAAGAACATAAGGAAGACACAATGAAACCTTTTCAGCATGCGCTAAATACACACAATGCAATCCAAAAATGAAAGGGATGGCGAAGTAGTTAGAAACCATATTTAGGAGACTAAGATACCCAAGTGGGCTAATTAAGATAATAGTGGTGGTTAAAATTTTATCCACCAAAGCCCTGTGTATGGATATTTAGAGCATCCTTATTGACAATTACCAAAACCTGCAACAAGTTGACTTTATCAGCTGGCCTTGAATGGTTACGTGCATGGTAGGAACATTCAAATACTATTTGCCGATCAAAACACAATAAGATAGGAATCCAAGAAAATATATTAAGCATCTCAAAAGCATGTTACGGACTGAACGAAGAGAATCAAAAATCTATTTATTTTATGACTGCAACACAATGTTCTAGCAAAGGCAAATGTATGGAGACAGTATAAGATTAGTTGTTTCGTGTGTAAGGAGGAAAGAGCAATGTACAGGAAGAACACAGAGGAATTTTAGTAGAGTTAAACTGTTTTCTACTTTATCTTAATAGTAGATTCATGCCATGGCACTGTGGCCAAGTCCTAATGAATAGACAATATAAAGAGTAAACAGTACTAGGAGCTAGGGCCTTTGGGTGACAATGGTGTGTCAGTGTGACCTCATCAGTTCTAACGAACATACTGCCCTGATGTTGGTGTGAAAATGTACTTTGAGGGGAGAGAATGCATGTGAACATCTTGCTCTGCAAATGTTTACTTACAAAATCATGGAAATTCACTATAGGAAACGAAATGTTCCTGGGATGAGGGAAATCAATATTTTAAAGACATTCAAGGAAGAAAATACTTGCCAATTCATTTAATGTGTTGAATAAAGAAATTCAAGCATCAGAGGAAAAAAAAATGAGGGCCTTTTATAAATAATTTGTGCCTGTCTCTAAAAGGAAGACCTCTAATATCTTGTTAGTTTTTAAGACAAGATCCCACAGTGGTGATTTATAACTGAGTTGTGATGGCTTGCTGACTTGGAATCCCAGAGGAGTACAGTGAATTTATGACTATAAGCTCTCTCTCACTAGATATGGCAAAGCGAATCTGAATCAAATGCTCTTCTTTTCCTCAGAATAGAATAATGTGGCCCAATTCAAGCTGAGAATGAGGACTTTCCCACTTACAGAGAAACTCTTTTCAGGCTTCTTTTTCTGGATGCTCATCTTTTTTCCAATACATTTAGCTAAAGTACATCAGGTGCAGATCTTGGAACTCCTATACAAATATGCTCTTTTGGTTATAAACTTTACATCACATGGAAATGGCTCCAAAAGACACCAACCAACTGTTCCATTTAATGTAAATTTTAATTTATCTTTTAATTTAAATAATAGACAACTCAAACATAACACATCCCAATGTGGACTCCTATAGGGAAGCAATGTGGTCAAAAAAAATGAACTAAGAAAGATCTCTGAAAATGTTAATATTTGAGAACTTTTTTGCATAAAACATACAAAGATAAAGTAGTCATAGTAGCAAGAAAGACTATTTGTAATAGACCATGGTTCATATTGAATTTATAATAATACATGCAAGTGATAGAGATATGAAAGATAGTATATGACAAACGGAATGGTTTCAAAGAGAAAGAAGGTGCTAAGCTCAGTGACCCCTGCAGTCCAACTTCTCTACCCATCATTCAATGGAAAATTATCACCAGAGTCTCTAATGGCTTCTCTTTGGTCTACCTAATATATACTATGTATTCCTTTTTAAAATGTGATTTTTAGCATTAGAAAGACCTACTATTTTTTCCAGTAGAAAAAGGCTTACACAGTGAATCAAGAACACAGGGCCCTTACTTTCCCTCTCTTTCTCTCTGACTCCTGACCTAAGTGGCATTCTCTTACCCCTAGCCAATAAACACTTCCTTCTGCCAAATTCAGCTAGTTGATCTTACAGACAATTTAGAATAAGTTTTGAAATGATCTACTCCAGAGGAATAAAAAGATGTTCTCTGGGTGTTTTCCTCCTTGCCTTATTTATCCCAATTTTGGTAATAAAGAAGTTTGCAACACAAAACAGTTCCTAGCTTCTTTTCCAAACCCAAAGAATATTGCTTTCTTTAGCCAAAGTACAAGAAAAGGAAACACGTAGCAAGAAAGATAGCATTTAAGCAATAGTTTCTATACTCCAGGCAAAAAGAATAGAAGATAAACTATAGCTCCTCTCACACTCATGTTGTCTTCCATCCTTTAGGTACTAGATCTTGCTCCCTCAAGTGGCTGTATCAAGTGTAGTAAACCTCCACTGGAGTATTCTAAGAAAAACACAAGGGGGAGAGTTTGTTTATTTATTTATTTATTTATTTATTTATTTATTTATTTAGTCTTTTTGAGACAGGGTCTCGCTATGCAGTTCAGGCTGGCCTTGAGCTCACTTTTGTAGCCCAGGCTGGTCTCGAACTCACACCAATCCTCCTGCCTCAGCCTCCCGAGTGCTGGGATTACAGGCGTGCGCCACCACGCTCGGCTAAGGGGGAGAGTTTAGACCTAAAACATACAATTTATATAAAAGATAACTCAAAATAGATCCTAACTTTGAATGCAAATTATAAAACTGTAATATGTAAGACAAAATCTTAACCATATAAAATAAGGCAATTTTTGAAAACAACCAAAATGCCCATCATCTGAAGAATGGTTGAAAAAGATGTGGTATTTTTATACAATGGAATATTACCTAGCTATAAAGAATGATAAACTAGAAGACTTCATATTTTAGTGGATCTACATTGAACATATACTCATAAGTGACATAAACCAGACCTATATATGCAAATAATGAGTAGTCTCCCTAGTATAAGAGCTCAGAAGAATAAATAAATAAGTAAGTAAATAAATAAATAAATAAATAAATAAATAAATTTGGGGGGTACCCGGAATCAAACTTAGGACCTTGCAATTTCTGCATCCTCAACTGCCCCCCCCTTTTTTTTTTTCTTTTAGAAGAGTGACTTTAAACACAAATGCATTTGGAAGAATTTAAAAAATTAAGTTTTATTGAAAGTGTTAATGTTTATTTGACCAATCTTACATACTTATATCTATTAATCTAAATAGATTTGATGATGATAATATGTAATACAACCACTGTTAAATTTTTGTTCTTGTCCTGAAGTTGTGTACTATATGTAGTCTTGCTTGTTGCTTTTTTTCTATCTTTGTTTCTGCTATTTCTACTCTTTAAAAAAAATTTAAGGGGCCCAGAGGGATGGCTCAGTGGTCTAAAACCCATGCTTGGGAAAGCTTGGGCAGCTTCAGGGACCGCGGTTCAATCCCCAGCACCACATGCCGCGCCAGCCCTGCCCTCGGGGTAGGCTGAGCCGGCCATAATAAAAATGAGTGAATAAACAAACAAAGGTTCTGAAACAATAAAAAAATAAATAAATAAAATAGAAAATTCTTTAAAAAAATTTAAGAAAAAGAAAAAAAGGGATTAGATAAAAGTATTTAATTAAGAGCATTAGACATGGTGTATAAAATTAAACATAAAATCTATATCTTTTCTCCTCTTATTTAACACAAAAGATTAATAAACATAAGAACAGAAATCCAAAACATATGAGACCAAATATCACAAAATTAAAGGAATAGACAAATTCATGGGTAGATTCTAATACTCTTGTATCACTCCCTGAATAAAATAAAAATGCCAGTAAAGGCATAGGTGAATTGAGTTACGTTGCTGTTAACAACATAGACATTATGGACATATATACATATATAGAATACCGCATCCAGCAACTATAGCATACAGATTTTTTCAAGGGCATGTCATTAGAAGCATATGGTCTCAATACGAAAAAAATGCAATGAATTTTCCATTTTAACACCAAACTCATGAATCCTTAAAAAGAAAATGAAATCTCATCAAAATCATCTTTTGTGATTTATCCAAAATTATGTTTTTTAAATTTTTGTATATTAATGCCATTGCAATTGATTCATTGAAACTTTTTCCAGTTTCACTAAGAGTGAAGCTCTACTGAATTTAGGAGAGAACAAATATCTTAACAGTTTTAGTTTCTTAAATCCATAAACATCTATGTATTTGTATCATATTTCTTTTATCAATGATTTGTAATTTTTAAGGTACAGATTTTCCTTTCTAGGGTCCAATTTATTCCCACGGGCTTTCATGAGTATTCCCAGTAGGACTGTTTCCTTGATTCTTTTGGCAATAGTTCATGGTTAGTATACAGAAACACTAATTTTGTATGTGGATTTGCTGTTGTATGAATCTCCTAAATTATTTTCTAACAGTTTTTGACACAGTCCCTAGGGTTTTCTATGCATGATATCACCTTATCTGCACACAGAAACATTTTAAATACTTCCTTTTCAATTTAAATTATTCATATATAGAAGATATATAACATGTCTACATCTATATAATATACATTATATATAACTGTGATTAGATATGATAATCAGTAGACAGATACAAGTTAAAACCAAGGCTAGCGTGCTGACAGCAGACATCAGGTGTGGACAAACATGTGGAAAAGAGAGAAATCTTGTATAATGTTGTGAGGAATATAAGTAGAGTCCTTAAGAAGAATAGTATGAAAGATCCTCAAAATGTTAAAAACAGAACTACTGTATGACCCAGGAATGCCACTACTACAAAAATACCCAAATTTAAATCAGTGTGCTCAGGCTATATCTGCAGTCACATGTTACTTGTAAAATTATTCACAGGACCCAGTGTCCACTCTGGTGCTTGTCCATAGGTAAATGGGAAAGGAAATGGTGGTGTAGACACAAATGAGACTATCAAGCAATCTTTACGAATACCCCATCACTTCCAGTAACATAAATAAGTCTGGAGAGCATAATGTTAAGTGAGAGAAACCGGACACAGAAAGATTTACACTGTATCACCTTGTTTTATATTGAATCTAAAATGATGGACTTACAGGAAAAATAGGATAATGCGCACAAGAGGCTAGGAAACAGAAGATTAAAGAAACTATTAATCCAATAATGTGAAATTTTAGTTGGACATAAATAATAAATTCTGGAGGTACACTGCATATTATGGTTATTATAGCTAATAATGATATGTTGTAAACTTGAAAAATACTAAAGGATTAGATTTTAAATGTTGTAATGAAGTATGGCCAAATTCATCTTAAATTTTTATTAATTAAAAAGAAATGCCGGGCTGGGAAGATAGCTCAGTGGTCTAAGTGCCTGCCTGGTATGCGCAAGGACTAGGATTCAGTCCCCAGTAACGCATACCATGCTGTACTGCAGGCTATCGAAATTGAGCCTAGTGGTGCACTCCTATAATCCCAGCAATGGGGAGGCTGAAAAAGAGGATCACTATGAGTCCAAACTGTGTACTCAGATCTGTACCAGATAAACAAGCAAACAATCAAACAAAAAATTTTTAAAATAAGTACAAACAGAAATCGTAGTAGGAGAATGATTTTAAGCTACAGACTAGCTAGTTACAAACTACTTTTGTACAAAAGACTATCTAGTGCATACAAAGAACTCCCAAGGCTCACCAATAAAAATCAAAACAAGATAATGAGAAAATCAGTGCAATATATGAATCAACACTTCACAATAAAAGGATGCAAGATGGTAAATGAGCACATGGAAACATATTGAATAGTTTTATATCTATTAGGCAAAAGTACTGGATTAAAATTACAAAGAGATATCATTGCACTTCTATCAGAATGATTAAAATAAAATACAATAACCCTACTAAAGTCTGGAGGGCACAGAAAAACTCACAGTCACAAGATGAACTGTAATATAAAATAATACAGCCATTCTGGAAAATAGTTTGATAGTTTCTTAATACACAAAACTCACAAATAGTTTGCCACAAAATTCCAGTGATTGCATTGATCAGTATTTATCATAGAAAAATGAAGATGTAAGTTTACACAAAACCATGTACAAAAATGTGCATAATAGCCTCATCCATAACAACAAAAAGCAGGAAAAACTTTGTCCCTCAACAAGTGAATAACTGTAGCACATCCAAAGAAGAAACAAATAATAGAGGCAAACAAAATCCCGGATAAATTTTCAGAGAGTTGTGCCGAGGAGAAAAACATGTTAAAAGTGGTTCATTGTTTGATTCCAGATCTATAACACGTTTGAGGTGACAATATTGTAGAGAACAGGAAAGCAGAAAGCTGTGTTTTCAAAATGTATAGTTTATCTCGGGCAGATGTCAGAATCAGTACTTTGTGCTGTTGTCCTCAGGAGTTTTAAGTTTGAGAGCCTTGCAATGGCTGAAGTTGCAGAGAAAGTGATTTTTGGAGGGCCTGGGAGCGGTTATAGAAGGGCAACATTTGGAATCCTTATGCTCTTAGCAACATGGTGTATCTTCACTGTACTGCTCCGTTGCTTATAGCATTGTGTTGTAGTTTTGCACGATGTTCTCATTGAGAGAACATGGAGAAGAGAGTAGCTGAGATTTCTCTGTCTTATTTTATACAAATGCTAATAGTCTTATAATTATCTCAAAATTAAGAAACTTAGCTATAAGTGATAGCATGGCTTGATTCATAGCCGCGCTAATATGTAGGCAGTGGTTGTCTGCACCTTGGTGAATGACTTCTCTGTGGATTACTGAGAAAAATCTTACTTGCATATTCTGGCCACAGACGGAAAAGATGGATCTGTGAGATATTTAGGTAGTGAACAGTTTTGATTTATTGGATTTTTTTTTCTATATTGATGGCAGGATCTTCACAGTTTACAGGGTCTGAGTAGTGATTCTTCTGTTTTTAGCCTCCCAAAGTGCTGGGATTGCAAGCATGCCCGCCACGCCGGTCTCCATCATCTCAGCGTGCCCCCCGGGTGGGTGGGGCCAGCATGACATGCCAAGGGGAATAAACCCCAGTCACTGTGGCCTCTCTAAGCAGGCACTTTAGTCTCCTGAGCTATCAGGCTGGCCCAATTTATTGAATATTAATGTTCTAATGCAAAATCTTAAATACTGTGCGTTGGACACATTTGAATGGAAAGCTACGTGCATACTGCAGGACTACATTTTATAACACACTGAAAGAAAATTGTCTTGCACCTTGCTTTGGCTCATGAGATACTTTTAAGTATAAAACAAATGAAAGTCTGAAAGAGCATTCCATGTTAGCAAGCCACGGCATTTAGTGCAATTTGTGTCAGAAAGTACATTTGGAAGTCAAAAACTTCAAATTTAAATAATCAAACACAAAAAGCATGTTCTAAGTTGTCAACTGACAGTTTTACAGGGAGATGACATATGCATTGTGGGTGTAAAATAATATTTTATTTTTAGACAATTGCAAGATACTTACTGGGTAGCAAAGAAGTTGAGGCTCATTTATCTTTTATTACTACTTTCTGTTTGTCGGAGGAGGCCACAGTAAGTTGAATAAAAGAAAGTTACAGCTATGAGGCAGAAAGGTGGTAAGAATAATAACCCTGTGGCTGAAACTAGACATTAGTTCAGTCGCTAGATATCTACTATGTTTCCAAAATGTATAACACTTCATTCGGGCAGAGGTCAGGATCTATATTTGCTATTGTTATCATCAGTAGCTTTGTGTTTTGAGAGATTGTGATAGCAGATAGAAATAATTTAATAATTATACCATAATTAGACAGTAAAATGACAATGTGAAAGCCAAGAGAAAAAATTGATGGTGCTTCAGGCTTTTGTTTTTTAAAGGTTCTCCCAATAAGCCTCATAGTTGGACATATGTTAAAAGATAGAAAACATATATCTCACTTGTTTTCTTATTTCTCTCAGTACACATATTAAACACTCCAGGATATTTTAAGAGTTTCATTGATAAGTTCAATATGAAATGACATATTAAAAACAAGTGCAAACAAGGGTTATATTAGATAACAGTATGATGCAATATAAGTCAATGCAAATTTTTGATAATTGATATATTTTTGCAAATGATATTGAAATTTCTAGATTTTTTTTTTTTTTTTTTTTTGCGGGACCAGGGTTAGAACTCATGACCTTGCACTTGCCAGGCAGGCACTTGTGCCACCGAGTTATCTCCCCAGCCCCTAATATCTTTTACAAAAACTTTTAAAATAGGAATGGCACAGTAGTCTTGTCTTTTTAATATACCACACTCTGGCATTTATATGAGGTTTGAAATTTGCAGAACAAACATTATTCTAAAAAAAAAAAAAAAAAGTTCCTGGGCTAGTAAGATTACTAAGCTGTCTAAAGTGACTACTTAGGGAAGCTTAGGCAGTCACAGGAGACCATAGCTCAATCCCCAACAACACATACTGCGCCAGTGCTGTCCCCAGAGTGGGCAGAGCCAGCCCAAAATAAAGCAAAACAAATCCTGATATAAAAAATAGAAATGTATTCTCGATGCTAGCTAAGTAATGAGAGACTTTTTTTAATTTATTAATTTTTTTAAAAATGTATTTAGTACAGGGTTTATAATCTCTGACTACACATATTGGACGCCTAGTGATCCTCCCGTTTCAGCCTCCCAAAGTCTGGGATTAAGGTTGTGCAGCTCCACGCCCAGTCTCAATGTCTCAACATGGCCTGGGGGCTTGGCTGTCACAGCTTGCCGGATCGAACCCTGGTCTCTGTGCCTGCCTAAGCAGGTGCTTCAGTCTGCTGAGCTATTTGGCTGGCCCTGCAATGAGAGATTTCTTAGGAAAAAAAAAAAAAAAGTGATGTATTAGAGAGACATGAAAGTGACCCACTATTTCAAATTCTTGATCAATTCTAATCAGAAAATAAATTTTTATAAAGAATTTGAAAATAGAAAGCAAAGTTACAATTGAAGAACGGAAAAAAAGATTTACACTCTTATCTTAGGAACTACCTTGAAAATGTTACAGGCTCCTGTAATGGTAAACGAAAGAATTTGTTGATAGAAGTTCTCAAATATGGCATATGAATCCTTCAGAAACTAAATTCAGAGCTGTGTGTTTTTGGTTTTTGTCTTTTTTTTTTTTTTTTTTTTTTTTTTTTTTTTTTTTTTTTTTTTTTTTTTTTTTTTTTTTTTTTTTTTTTTTTTTTTTTTTTTTCATTTATGTATCTGGTATAGGGTCTCACTATGCAGCTTGGACTTGTGGTGATCTTCCTGTTTTCAGCCTCCTCAGCGCTGGGATTACAGGCATGTGCCACCATGCCCTGATTCCAGCTCAGTGCACACTAGGGGGCAGGTGGGCTGGCAGGCCTTCCAGTGCCAGAGATCGAACTCTGGTCCCTGAGCTTGTCAAACCAGTCGCTTAGTCGACTGAGCTATCTCACTGGCTCTCTTGTTCTTTTTTTACTTTATTTCTTTTTAATTTGGTTTCAGTCATGCTTTACTCTCACCAGGGTAGGGATGCATTAAATTCTATCTCAGAGAATCTTTTTTGATTGTACATTATTTACACACAGTTTTTATGATTTCTTCACATATATTTAAACATTTTTCCTACATATGACAGGAATTTCCATTTATTTTATGCATTTTATATATATGAACCTAACTATTTCAGTGATCATCTATGCCTATAGATTTGTCTTTTAAGGCAAGAGGCAGAATTTATTTCCAAGTGAGTATGGTTACTTGATTTGTTTAAAATTTTTTTAATTTTATTTTTAAATTTTATTATTTTTTGTCTTCTTTCAGAACTTTTGTTTGTTTGTTTATTTATTTTATTTTTATGGCCAGCTCAGATTGCCCTGAGGGCAGGGCTGGTGCAGCATGTGGCGCCGGGGATCAAAGCATGGCCCCTGCAGCCGCCCAAGCTTTCCTAAGCAGGTGCTTTAGACCACTGAGCCATCCTGCCGGGCCCTGACCTTTGTTAGTTTAAATTAATTCCCACTTCTTGTTTTCTAGTTTTTAAAGTGCTTATCATGCATAGTTTGGAGTTTTTCAGGTATAATTTCAGCATTGTTTAGGTGATCATATTAATTTTAGCTTTCATTTTCTATGCAGTGCATCACATTAATTGATTGGAGGCTGACGCACAAGGATCAGTGTGAGTTCAAGACCAGCCTCGGCTATAGAAGTGAGCTCAAGGCCAGCCTGAACTGCATAGTGAGATCCTGTCTCAAAAAAAAAAAAAAAAAAGATAATTTGGGGGCCCAGCGGGATGGCTCAGTAGTCTAAAGCGCCTGCTTGGAAAAGTTGGGCGGCTTCAGGGACCGCAGTTCAATCCCGGCACCACAAGCTGCGTCAGCCCTGCCCTCTGGGCGGGCTGAGTCGGCCACAAAAATGAGTGAATAAACAAACAAAGGTTCTAAAACAAGAAAAAAAAATTTTTTTTAAATACATGTAAAGGAATAATGCATTAGGTTTATAAATGCACATAAAATCATCATAAATAGTACAAGGTAAGTCAAATTTAATTTACTAAAGTTAATTCCTAGAATCAAAATTAAAACACATTTATTTTTGAACCAGTGTAGGTAGCTCAAGATGTAACATAGGCTCTTACCTTATCTGCTAAAACATCAGAAATATGCAGTAAAAAGGTTGACCTTCATATCAATCATAGTACATTCAGGAGTATCTGAAAAGTGAGAGATCTAAAAATATTTGTCAGTGCTTAAAATAATTTTTCACAGCCAAATGCATTATTTAATACAAAGTTAAAGGGCTTATGCTAAGATTCGAATAATTTGAGTGGATTAGATGTCATTATGTGAACATCTCTGTCAGCAATTACTGGATATAAAAGTATGAAAACAAGTACAATTTGTCTAAAATAGACATTTTTCTTTTATAGGTAATATGAATATTTCCTTAGTTGTCCCCTTTTATGAAGAATTGCATATTAGAACCAACAAAGAGAGTGTCACAAAAATACCTTCACTTTCTCAAACTGCTATAATTGAGTTTTAGCATCAGACAGCCGTTACCTTTAGCAGGAATGTACCCAAAAGACATTTTTAATCATTTTGCATGATTAAAGCTGCATTAGGAATATAAATGTAGTAATTTACAGATACAGATACTAATTGCTTAAATATTGAGTTAAAAAGCAGGCATTAATATGTGTGAAATAATTGATTTCTGCTGTAGAAGGAAGCCATAATAGAGAACTTAAAAGTGCTGTCACATTTCACATAACTAGTAAAATCTCAGAATATTTAAAAAGTACTCTGAAAGAAAATGTCTTGGGGCTTACTTCTTGAGACCGAATGTGGTTTTAAAAGATCAAATAATACTCACATATGTCAAATACAGGTTTTAATAAAAATTAGAGATAATGAATAAAATGAGAAAGTAGGTCAGTTTAGGTCATTTATTTTGCAAAAGAAATATATTTTAGTCGCTACTTGTTAAGATATAATTAAAAGCAAATGTGATATTTACCAAAGGAAGCTCGGTTACTCCATGTAAAAATCAATACAAGTTCTCTTTTTTTTATTTTAATGTTCATTTCTTTTTATTAGAATATTAGCATTTTGTAGTTAATGGCCATGTAAATATGATACTGTCATAGTGAATAAGATAGGGACAGCCAGCACAGAAACAGTTCATTTTGTTTTTTAAGTATTATTTTATCAGCTTGCAATTATTGTGATTAAAAAATATTTTTTTTGACCTCAATTACCTTTTCCCTTTCGCAATATCTATTGTACCTTTTGGAA
Organism: Myocastor coypus; assembly: GCA_004027025.1. Lineage (NCBI taxonomy): Eukaryota > Metazoa > Chordata > Mammalia > Rodentia > Myocastoridae > Myocastor > Myocastor coypus. Next base: position 4,409 of record PVJA010023227.1, on the reverse strand, counting down.
AGAGGAAAGGAGAAGAAGAAAAGTAAAGCTGTGTCTATCCAAGAAAGCTAAGAAAATTGTACTATGAATTTCTATTCATTGGAAGCAATAGCTGGTGCTTATATTGTTTGATAAATTTTGTATACCTGTATCTTGTAATCTGAATAACATCTTAAAAGATAACAATATGAAATATAATAACCATTGTTAATTTTCCATCATCTTGTGAATATAATAGCTAATGCTCTCAACTTTTTACATGTGTATGTTACCATTTTTGTGTACTCTGTTAGGTATACAAATATATCTTAACTTTTTGGTTCATAGGACATGCATAAATTAAAATTTGGTGGTCCAGCCCAGGAAAATTTCAATGGCACTGCCAACCCACCATAATACAAGTACCTTCTCCTTTTTCCATATATTTTTTAAACACTTGTCAGTTGGCATAGAGTATAATCTAATTTGCAAAATTTTCATTACTGTGTGATTCTCAGCGTATTCCTTTGTTTGTTGGTCATTTGAATATCCACTTTCTAAATGTTTTTTATTGTTTTTGTCTTTTTGTATGTTCAGGTTTCTATTTCTCATATAGAGTTACAGAATTTTTCATAAATTTGAATACCATAATTTTAAAAATTATGTGTGGGGTTGGCTATATAGCTCAGTGGATTAAAGTGCCTGCTTAGGTAGATGCAGGGAATGGAGTTGGTTGCCCTTAAGGTTTATGTCTAGTTGTCTCCTCAAAGCCTCATGAAATCATAGGGTGGGGACTTCTAGAGTTTGAGACCTGATCTATGATCCACTGGGATTATGTGTCTTAGTACTGCTGAGATTATGGACTGAGTATTGCTGGGAATTATAGGTATGGCCTGAGGTGGATAGCCTAAGGCAGAGAGCCTGATGTAATTTAAAAGAGAGACAGAGAGACAGACTCGCGCTATTGCTCTGCTGCCCTGTTTGGTTGGCTGTCTCTGTCACCATTTTGTTGCTGTTCTGCCGCCATGAACTGGATGTTCTCTGCTCTGTTCCGGGCAGCCTTGGGCCAGCCGAATATGGACTGAAACCTCCACAAATGTGAGGCAAATAAACCTTTCCTTCCTTCATTTTGGGTGTTGGGTGTTTGTACCAGCAACAAGTAAAAAGTAACTAAGACACATGCCAAGCTGACCCCACCTTGAAGGATTGCTGAGATGGCCATTAAGACTGGGTATGGTGGCACACGCCTACAATCCCAGCTGTTGGGAGATTGAACACAGGTGGATCACCACAAGTCCAATCTATGTAGTGAGGCCTTATATTCCCTGTATACCCTGTGCTAAAATATATATAAAAAAGACAAATGTTTCAAATATTTTCTCTTCTTTACAACTACATACAATATTCATCAGAAAACGTTTTGATGCATTTCACATTATCATATATTTATAGTAATAAATTTTGTGGTAATTATTTTATAGTAATATATTTTTGCATCTATGGAGTTCAGTTACTTAGCAAATCATTGAGTCCGTCTTTCCAACATCTACTCATCATTTCACTCTGCTTCTTTTCATTTTTTAGTTCCAGATTCAACAGAGTAGTGCGTATATAAAATATTTTTCTATCTGAGCCTGGCTTATTTCATGTGGTATGATGTTCTAAATTCTATTTACATTATTGCAAAACACAAAATTTCTTTTTTTTTTTTTTTCCTTAAGTTATCTAGCATTGACTCTTATATATGTTCCACATATTCTTTGCCCTGTTCGTGTTCATGGATGTACATTAAATCCATCATTTTGCTCTAATGCACATGGAAACACAGACATCCTTTGACTTACAGACTTCCCATTGATTATGAGGTTACCCCAGAATGAGATGACTGGGTCCTATGGTAATTCCGTTTTTAAATTTTTCAATAACTTTGTTGTATTTTCTCAACATGGTTGTGCTAATATTTCATTCTCACCTGAAGTATGACAGTACTCAGTTTTTCTCACTCATACCTTTTATCTTTTATTTTATCATAAAAGACATTCTAACGACTTTGTAATATTGCTACATTGTGGCATTACTTTGCAATTCCCTATACAGCAGATTTGTATACGGTGATTTTATATCTTATTACTTTACTGAATTTGCTTTTACCAATGCTAACAGTGTTTTCTGGAGTATCTAGAGTTCTGTTTGGTTTTTGAGGTCATATCATCTGCATAGAGGAACAATTTTACAATTTCATTCTGAGTGTTGATATAATCTCTTTTTGTGGTCTAATTGCTCTGGATAATTTTTGAAAGTATGCTTAATAAAAACAGCACGAACAGATGTCCTTGACTTGTTCTTAATCTTACAGAAAACTTTTCAAGTTTTCCTTACTGGGTTTGATGGACTGTGCATATATGACCTTTGTTTTTGTTTGTTTGTTTTGTTGAGAATTTTATTTATTTTTATTTTATTTTCTTCTTGTTTCAGAACTTTTGCTTATTTATTGTTATAGTTTATGACTAGTTGTCCCCTCAAAGCCTCATGTAGTCGATGGGTGGGGACTTCTAGAGTTTGAGACTTGATCTATGATCCCTGGGATTACAGGTTTTAGTACTGATGGGATTATGGGTTGAAGTACTTCTGGATTATGGGTGTAGCCTAAGGCGGGGGCTAAGGCGGAGAGCCTGAATGTAATATAAAGAGAGACAGAGAGACAGACTCGAGCTGTTGCTGTTGCTCTGCTGCCATGTTGGTTGGCTGCCTCTGCCGCCATTTTGTTGCTGTTCCGCCGCCATGAACTGGATGCTCTCTGCTCTGTTCCACTCAGCCTTGGGCCTGCGAATATGGATTGAAACCTCCACAAACTGTGAGCTAAATAAACCTTTTCTTCCTTCATTTTGAGGGTCGGGTATTTGTCCCAGCAACTAGTAAAAAGTAACTAAGACATTTATTTATTTATTTTTATGGCCGGCTCAGCCTGCCCTGAGGGCAGGGCTGGCACAGCATGTCGTGCCAGGGATTGAACCTTGGTCCCTGAAGCCGCCCAAGCTTTCCTAAGCAGATGCTTTAGACCACTGAGCCATCCTGCCGGGCCCATATGATCTTTGTTAGTTTAAATTAATTCCCACTGTTTGTTTTCTAGTTTTTAAAGTACTTATCATGCATAGTTTTGAGTTTTTCAGGCATAATTTCAGCATTGTTTTAGCTTTCATTTTCTATGCGGTGCATCACATTAATTGATCTTTCTTTCTTAGAGACACCTTTGTATTTTATAGCTAACTTCCTAACTTTGACAAAGGTGTAACAAGTACACACTAGAAAAGACAGTCTTTAAAAAAAAAAAAAAAGTAGTGATAATGAAACCAGTGATTTGTATAAAAACTGAAATTGATTGTATGTAATATTTTCCTCACACCTAAAGTGGCTGTCATATGCCACCCACAAAAATACACTCACAATAAACTTAAATGCAATATCCTGAGATAAAATCTAAAAAGTACACTTTGTGATATGATATTGACCATAAATTTATGGATATAATACCAAAGGCAGAAGCAAAGCAACAAAAATATGAGTCTGTTGCATTAAAATGGCAATGTTCCTACTCAGAAAGAGAAAAGGCACAGTAAAAATTGGTAACAGAAACTCACAAAATATTTTCAAAATTGCATCAGATATGGAGTTACAGTGGACCCTTAGTTATGGGCAGTCTCGCATATGAAAAACTTGCCTTACGATCTGAATTTTAGGTTTACTTTATGACAAAGGTCTTGAGTTGCATCCTGAATGCCATCTGCTTATTTGATGGTAAACAAAAAGTAATGATGCCAGAAAAGAGTATGTAAGCACATGTAAGCACAAGTCTGAGCTGCGATGTGCATATTTGTGGATGTGATACGAGTCATGGCTTTCTATAATTCCTATGATTATTGCTATCGAAACATCTCCAAGAGAAGAAGCTAAGAAGGAAGAGAAGGACAAGAAAGAAATAACAGTTAAAATGAAGAGAAAAATTGTGAAGAAATATGGGAACAAAAATCATGTGACTGGAGCTGGCGAGATAGCTAAACAGTCTAAAGAGCCTGCTTTTGCAAACATAGGCAACCACAGAGACCGCAGTTCGATCCCCAGCACCACATGCTGCGCCAGCCCCACACCCAGGGCAGGCTGAGCCTGCCATAAATAAATAACTAAAGTTTAAAAAAAATCATGTGACTACCCTCAGTAATAGGTACAGTACATTGAAATCCACCATCTCCACAATATGACAAAGAAAATATTTGGATAAGGAAGCTAGTGTTGCTACACGTGATATTCAAATTCATAACTTGTGATTAACAGTGACAAACAAGGTAGAAAGCCTGCTATTAAAGTGAATAAATGGCCGGGCGTGGTGGCTCACGCCTGTAATCCCAGCACTTGGGAGGCTGAGGCAGGAGGATCGGTGCGAGTTCAAGACCAGC